>WEIT01018824.1:0-25219 GCA_013389985.1 Dryoscopus gambensis
ACTTCCCAGCAGGCCTCGCGCGGAAGGCGGTGTCGCTGCCTCGCCCTTTCTGCACAGTAGTTCCCGCCGGGGGCGAGGCTCTATGGAATGGGTGGGAATGCCCCGCGGCGCGGACTGCACTTCCCAGCAGGCCTCGCGCGGGTCGCGGGTAAGTCTCGCGAGAGGCTGCCGGCGGCCGGTGCCGGGGCGGAAGGACGAAGATGGCGGTGCGGCGGGGCGGCCTCGCCGTCCTCGCCGTCCTCCTCCTGCTCCTGTCGCTGTTCCTGGTGATCCAGACGGGAGCCGCCGCGGGGCCGCTCCCCGCCGCCTCCTCGGAGGCCTTCGACTCCGTGCTGGGCAACACGGCGTCGTGTCACCGTGCTTGCCAGCTGACCTACCCCCTGCACACCTACCCCAAGGTACGGGCGGGCCCTTCCCCGCACCTGCGCCGCTTCCCTCCGCCTCCCCCGGGCCCGGCACGGCCCTTCCTTTGCCCCTCTCCCCCTGCAGCTCCGTCTCTTCTCTAAAGACAGATACTTCGTTATGGAAATAGATGGGCAGGCTGCCGCTTGCCAGTGAAGCGCTGTTGTCAAAGTACAGCTTTGTCAGTGCTGGGGCCTTTGTGGGTTTTGGGCGTTTTGCTGCTCTTTGTTTCCCCTCCTGTTCCTAAAAAGGCAGCTGTAGTTTGGCTTGGGCTGCTCCATATTTTGGGCACTAAAACAGTGCTGTGTTCGGGGCAGGGCAGAGATCCTGAGTCAGGGCGTCAGTGCGGCACTTGGATGCTGAAGGATGAAGCATGAATGATGACAAACGAGTAGCTCATCAGAGCCTTCCTGGGGAATTTTTAATCTCATGGTAAAATACTGAAATTGTGTCTGGTAGGAATTTAATTTCATACCCCAGAGTTTTGCTGTTGGTTCCTGCTTTGCACGGCTTTGAACTACGGGCCTAAATTTGGAAAATCCAGCATCAGAAATCTCATCTTTCTTTGTTTTTTGTTGGCAATAAACTTCATTATCAGCTGCAGCTGTGTAGCAGGGGGAGGTCTTACCCCAGATTTAGGATTTCACAGGAAGGCAGCAGGCAGGTGGAGCAGTGCCAGGATCAGGTAACAGGGCTTTGTCTCCTTTCCCGTGGAATTCAGTGGGATTTTGAGGCTGATACTGGTATCCCCATGGAAAGAAGGAACAGGGAGTTGTGTGGAATATGAGTAAATTTACACGAGTACTTACGTCTTGTTTTGGCGCATTGCTCTTGTTTCTCTTGCAGGACCTTTGAAGTCCAAGGAGGGCTGATATTTCTGTGATATTTATTGCACTTTTAAATTTTGCTACTTTATTTTTTGAATATGAATTTTGTTATGTGTTGTTGGAGCTGCTCAAGAGTACAACCACATCTTCCTTACATTTGGTGTTTGTTCTGTTTGTCACAAAACTGCTGGTGGAATTGGAGGAAATTGTTTTTCTTGTGTTTGGAAAATAAGACAAACTTCATTGAGATTGTCTTGGAAATATATCTGTAAGGCTGATTTATCTGGATATCGAATTACAAAAGATGTTTTCTGCAACAACACCACCCACCTTGTCAGTGTTAGACTTGAATTTTAATTTATATTCCCAATTTTCTGCTCTTGTGCCTTTAAAGCACACGAACTCGTGGTCTCAGTTACAGTGGCCAGGTCATTTACAACAGGTTGTACAAGAGGTGTGGTGTGTTTGGTGGTTGTTAAATTAATTCAGAGCCTGTTTTGGAGTTGGAGTGGCTGCTGGCTTTGGAGTTCTGATTCATGGGTCAGTGGCAGGGTGTGGTCAGAGGTGGGACACTCCCGTGACAGGCTTCAGTTCACATCCATCCCCTTGGTGCTGTGGACGGAAGAAATACTAGGTGTAGGATTTCTGTATTTGCTTAATTTTAATGGTTGGCAGTGAGGAAGCACTTTTGCCTTTCAGTTCAATATAATAAATAAACATTTGTGTTTGTGGAGCTGGTCTGGCTGTAGGCAGATAACCAGGATACTGTGTAGGACATTAGAAAATAATCTCTTTTTCTGATAGTTCTCTTGTAGTTCTGATTAGAGTCATTAGTCTGATTAGATACATTGTATTACACTGTCAAAATTAGAAGTTTTCTGTCCTTTCCTGCTGGGTTTTACCATTTCAGTTCTGAGAATGGAGATTTTCTACACTTGGTAGGGTTAAACATCAGTAAATCTTTTACAGCACTGTCTCTTAGTTTCAAACGCAACACTTTCTAAAAAATTCATTTTACTTGTGAATTGCGGGTCTGGAATGACGAAATAGCATTTGCTGTTGCAGGTTTGCCCAGTGCAGAAGGAAAAGCTCTGCTTGAAATAAATCCAGAGGTTGTAAGTGCTGCTTGGCTTGGGTTTACTTCAGGTCATCCCGTGTCGCGTTGGGCTGGGTTGTAGGTCTGGTGGAGGGAAGGAGCACAAAACCACCAACCAAACAACAAAAAAATGTTTGTTTTCTGACAATTTATTGTGGGCCGGAGGGATGCAAGCCTTTCCTTGTGCCTCCCCAGGAAGAGGAGCTGTACGCCTGCCAGCGGGGCTGCCGACTCTTCTCCATCTGCCAGTTTGTGGACGATGGCGCCGATTTGAATCGGACCAAACAGGAATGCGACTCTGGTGAGCCCTCAGAGCCCCTTCAGCATCCCATCACATGAGGACATAACAGAGCAGAGAGCTGCAGTGTCTGAAAGGGTGGTGTTAAATTGGTGGCGTTCCTTCAGTAGCTTTGGGTTTGTTTAACAGCTTCTTAAAGTCTTTGTACAGGATATTTTTAAAAAAAAAAAATCTTAGGGCAAGGTTGTTCTCTGAGTTTCTCCTTAGTGTTGCTGATTTCTTGAATTTCTCAAGTATCATCAGTCTCTGTAAATAAATTAGAAATAGTTCATTTTACTATAAACAGTTTGTCATAGAAAACATAAAATGCCTGAGGGAAACCAGGCAAATGAACGCCGATCTTTTAATAATTGACAATCAGTCCCATTTTCCATTCCCGACAAACTTGTACATAGAAGTGAGTTGTTCAGTGGAGCAAGAACACAGATCTTAATATGCCTTGTAACTTGTGGTCTAGGCCACATCCTAAGCTTTCCCTGCAGCTAAACCCTTGGGAATGAAGTACATGTTTTGTTTGGAATAGGCCTTCAAGTACTGGTTACTAATTCTCTCAGGCTGTCTGTGTTAGAGCAAAGATTTCACAGTGAAGATGAAATATAGAATCATTTAAGTTGGAAAAGACCTTTAAGATCATCAAGTCCAAGCATTCCCCCAGCACTGCCAAGCCCAGCACTAAACCGTGTCCCCAAGTGCCACACCTTCAAATCCCTCCAGGGATGGCGTGTGATACAGGTCAGTTAACGGTGGGTTTGGAATTGTATAGAGTTTTCTCCCAGTAATATTAAGGAAGCTGATTCACAGTTTTATTCAGAAACAAAAGGTAGGAACTCTCCCATCTTTACTGCCAATACGATTAAGCACCAGGCCAGCACTCAAGGAAGGCTTTTGTCCTCTCAGTAGCTCGTGAAAGCAAGAGAGCTCGTGGCCAGCTCAGGTAGGGAAGCAGAAGCCTGACATGGAACGATGCTGATGTGTTACAAAACTGCACTAAATACTCCAGAAATGGGCTAATGCTCCAGTCTGTCGTGCTGTGTGTAGCTGTGATACAGCCTGTCAGTGTAGTTGTCAAACCACGCATGAAAACAGTGCCATAAAGGAGGGTAATGTAGCAATAGAGCACATGTAGAGTAATGGAACAGTTGCTTATTTCTGGTTTAACTCTCCTTTCTGGGGCTGTTGTATTTGCTGGCTTATGTTCTGTAATCTGCTGGTGGGTGCCCTGAGTGAGTGAGCTGTGCTTGGCAGATCCATCTTGGCTGATCTGCTCAGTTCTGTCTCTGGTGCTTCCTGCAAACTCTGCCTCGGTGGCAGTTGTAGCATGGAATGGCTGCTCAGGTGCCGCGAGCTGAACACTCCAATGTTTAGCTGCTGCTGCCATGCTTCCTGCCAGCTTCTTTGTCCTTATGATGGTCCATTTGTTCATCTGGAAAACCGGGAGAGCACCTGTCCTCTGTGTTGCTTCTTGGTTTGATACTTTAGTTCAGGTACTACTGCAACACTGTCCAGCTAAGCTTTGGAATTGTGCAGGAGAGCTGTATCTGTGTATCATCTGCCTGATTTGTCCATGGGCAGAATAAACTAAATTATTCTCTCCAAGTATTTTAGATCTCTTGGTCTTTATGATCTCTAGTGAGCAATTAATAGAAGCTCACTGTAAAACAAAGAGTTAGCTTCATTTTTCATAAGAAATTATTCCATAATACTTTCAGTGCAGTTTCTGTATTAGCAGGAAACCCTCCTTTGATTTTCCTGTGATACCATGGCTTCTGCTGTTACCTCAAAGGGATTTAATGGACTGATGGTCCCTCTGTTCTCTTCAGGATTCCATCTCTGTTCTCTGATGTTTTATGTGATACATAGAGGAAAAGCTGTAGTGGCAGTGGGAGGATCAGTGAGAACTTGCATCCCTGAGCTCAGCCAGGGTAACGCTGGTGATCATTTGCTCTGATTGCAGCCAGATTTCAACTCCCTGCTCTGTTGAAGCTCTGATTCTGTCATTAGACCTCAGAGCAAATGCTCTGGGATTGCCATATCTTCCCCTGCAAATGGGATTGTCAACTGCTGCTTTGTTTCTGATCCAACTTCTACCGGGAATGTTTTCTTAACTAAAATGCAGAATTTACCGTCTCATTTGGGGAACTTCTCCCTTGCAGCCTGTACTGAAGCATACTCCCAATCTGATGAACAATATGCTTGCCATCTTGGATGCCAGAACCAGTTGCCATTTGCTGAGTTAAGGCAAGAGCAAGTAAGTAGGTGATGTGTTTTTCAAATACCTCCTACTTGTTTCTGTTCAGTGTGTCTTCTCTCTTTTTAAAATTTCTTCAAATGGAAAATAAATCTTCCTAAGGACTGAAATCTAGACATGGGGCAAGGGGTGAGCAAGAATATAACTTCTGTCCTTTTCAAGTAAAAAAAAATGGAAAAAATGTTAATGTTGTGCTTGCAGTTAATGTCTCTGATGCCAAGAATTCATCTCCTCTTTCCTCTGACACTGGTGAGATCATTCTGGAGTGACATGATGGACTCAGCCCAGAGCTTCATAACATCCTCATGGACTTTCTACCTTCAAGCAGATGATGGCAAAATTGTCATATTCCAGGTGCTTCCTTTTTTCATTGAGATTAAGGTGTCCTGGCTGCTGACTTCAACTCTGCTCCTTCCAGCCAAAGACTGTAGAGCACCATCAAAAGTGTTTAGTTTTTCCTAGTATTTCACTGCCTTTAGGGCCATTTTAAAATTCAAATGCAAAAGAATGGAGCATGTCTTAAGGTTAATTTCTCTATTAGTTCTGAAAATGTAAATTATCAAAATCAGTGGAAGCTTTCTAGCAGGATCTCCTAACTCCTTATTTTGTTTTAGTCAAAGCCAGAAGTGCAGTATGTTCCACATCTTGATCAGGAAACTGGAGATACAAAAGGATCCTTGTCGCTGAGTAAAACAGCCTGTAAGTTGTTCTTTGTGCTTTGGAAGAGTAAATGCAAATGTTCCCTGTCATGAAAATTTAAAAAAATGAAGTTACAGGTGGCATATGAAAGCAAATTTTTAGAAAGCTGCAATATAATTACGTACTGTGCAGAGTGCACTGTGTACGCTTGGCAAAGTGTGGTAGAAACCAAGCCCTGCTGGAAATGGAAACCTGCAAGCTGGGGCTGTTTTAAAAGCATCCTTTTATGCTGTCTGTACAGACAAGGCGTGTGGGGTTTGGGTTTTTCCTTCCCTGGCTCTCCTGACCTGTGTTGTGCTGTTGTACCTCAGCAGAGGCACGTGCAGGGAGCTCACAGACATTCCGGGGGCTCTTCGAGGAGCGAGCAAACGACAGCTTCTTCAAGTGTCTGTCCATGTACGTATGTCCTGCCATGTCTGTGCCCACCGAGGAGGATAAAGGCCTTTCCTCCTTTGCAGCACTCTTGGGAGGTCTCAGGGTCTCCAAGTCTGTAGGCTCAGGATGCCCAGCATCACAGTTTTGCATCTGACCATTAGTACTGCTTTGCTGTGCTGGACCCGTGTTTTGTGCAGGGTGTCCTGCCAAGTTTGATTTTTCCTTTCCATTTCAAGTGAACAACATATTGATAATTTCCTACGCTGTTTTCTGAGTGTGTTCTGGGAACTGTTTAATCAATACTGTGTTTTGCCTGTTCATTAGCTCTGGATGTGTTTTAGGGCAAAGCACTTGTTTGGGATTGTGTTATGTAGCACACTGCTGTGTCTTGTTTCCAGGCTGAAAATACCCAGTATGTATTTATTAAAGCTTTTTTACTTTGTCCTTAAAAATTTGCATATGCAGGATGAGTGAGTTGCCCCCCAAATGCATAACAGAAAAATCTGTTTTTATATCTGTGAACAGGAGGATGCTTAGGGCCCAGTAACAGAATCCAGCAAGTCTTTGGTGATATCAAAGAGGCATTAGAGTACCCAGGAATCTGCAGTGGGCTGTGTAGCTGGAAGAGCCAGAGACTCTGGCTCTTCCACTCTTTCCTGCCACTCATGAAGTGGCAGGAAAGGCAGTCAAAAATGAGCCAAACTTTTTGAGTCCATTGCCTTGTATTCGGTCTGTAAAATCTATCAACATTCTTCTCATTTCAGAAATTCCAGTTGGATTTTAACCACTACGCTCGTCCTGTCGGTGCTGGTGCTGCTCTGGATTTGTTGTGCAACTGTAGCTACAGCTGTAGAGCAGTATGTTCCATCTGAGGTACTGCCTTTCAGAACTACAGTATTTCAAATTTGTTCATTATATTGCTTTCATGCTACAGCTGTCTAGAGACTAAGAAATACTTGGGGGAGGTTTGGTTATAAAGAGGGCTTTTTTATTTTGTGGCTGTGGATGGCAAACCAATTTTGTTTATTTAAATGATGAATTTATAGCTGAGCATTCTTGCTCATTCCTGTGGCTGCCAGGAGCTCTGAGCCTTACTCAGATGTGATGTCTTGGTTTGTAGTGCTCTACACTCAACAACCTTCAGATTGCTCTGAACAAATGGAGGCTGAATCTCATTTCTCTGGGAATGAAGCTTTTCCAAGGGTTGGGTGGTGTGGGGGGGACCCAGTATGGGTTTCATGCAGGAGGATCAACAGTGAGAACAGAGTGACAGGTATTTGTGAGTGCAGAGAGTCTGATCCAGGGGAACAGGCACTCCCAGTGCCCACAGAGTCCTGGCTCGCAGTGTTTGCGCACCAGAGGAGCTGTTACACAAACACTGTACCCGCCCTTGCTCTGGCAGATTTAATACATTTCTTCTGGATGCAAGTCCAGTTCTAGCCATGAATTTCAGAGGTTACGGAAAGCCTGGGTTAGCTTGTGTTGCAGGGCTGCAGCCATCAGAGCCTGGAATGCAGCTGCATACTGAAATTAATTTTATTCACAGTGTTTTGTCTTAAAGTAACTTGTTTAAATGTTTCAGAAGCTGAGCATCTACGGAGATTTGGAATACATGAATGAGCAAAAACTCAGCAGATACCCACCCTCTGCACTTGTTGTGGTTAGATGCAAGACTGAGGAACATGAAGAAGCAGGACCTCTTCCTACAAAAGTCAATCTGGATCAATCTGCAATTTAAATCCGTTGGATCCGATAGACTAATTCTAACAGAGCTAGCAACTCCTGATTGATTGTGGTGGTTCTTCAGATGAGAAGCTTAGCAGCCAGTCTTTAAATGCAAATAAAGTTGCAGAATCAACAAATGTCATGGGATTTTGTTTTCAGCTAGTAGAGAAGATTCAGACATGCAGACATGAATTTATGTTTGTTTCCAGGCATAATCACTTTTCACTGGTGTTTGCTATGTGTCTTTTTGCTTACCAAAGTTGTAAGCATGCTTTCCATACTTCTGCCAGGACACTTTCAAACTTACTTGTGTGTTCTAGGATGTAATGTGTACAGTCAGAGTTAGCTTTGTAAAGGTATAAGACGTTTTAAGTAGGCAGGAGATGCCTTTCTAGTGTTGCACTTTCTGTTGTAGTTAAGAGAAAATATTATAAAATTATCTGCTGAATTTTTTTGTACTTGTTAATGTCCATGCACAAACAACTCTGTCTCCAAAAATAGAAATATATTTTTTCTACAGTATGGCAATATTCAAGGTGGAAAGCATTTGTGAGGTACTGTAAGCTAGAACTCAGCTTGTGAAAGATGGAACCTTTCTTAAAATTTACAGACATATCCCTTCATGTGCAGAACATAACATGGTCAGTTATTTTGTCAAACTTTAGCCTTTAAGTCTTAAATTGCTTGTAAAGTTAGCACTTGTGTTTTCTGAAAACTTCTACTTTCTGTTCTTGATTAACTATTCTGGTCTTGTAACTTCATTTACAGAAACAAGTTGATTCCTGAGAAATGAGAGCAGACAAATAAAATTGACTGTATAGAAAATGTTGACTATATAGCTTTTTGCTATGGTTAATTATTGACCCCAGCAGGCTCAGTGTGAAAGCCTGTCTGTAGCCTTCCTCTTGTGGGCAACGTGACCTGATTTTCCTGTGATTTTCATTCACTAACACAGCAACAACTAACAATGTCCCTCATGTCTAACCTATTTTTGTGCATCTTATGTGCTGGCTCCCACAGTGTTGGCAAGTTGGGATTTATTTTAGGGTGTCTTAAGTGAATGCTGGCTAGAATGCATGGTCGCCAATTCACTGTCATTTTTTTGTTGATGAGACAGAATTCCCTCAAAGGTTTAAAAAAAATGTAATGAAGAACTGTGGAGATTCTGGGTGATAGAGTCATGTATTCCCTTACTTAAACCTGGCTCAGTGGTCGTTCCCAGCTTGTCTGTGAGCAGGTGGTTGTGTGTCTGCAGCCGATGGAGCCTTGCAGGGGCCATCAGGCAGGAATGTGCAGACCCCGGCCCGGCAGCACTCCAGCAGTGTGGCTGTCAGGAGCTGTCAGCCCACCAGGGATGTTTGTTTTAAGCAGGTTTCTATCAGCCTGCAGGAAGTGCAATCTGAAGTCTTAAATTAACAGTACCTCTTCTTTTTGAGCTCTTCAGTGGGACGGCCCAGAAATTTGGGTGCCAGCAGCCACTGCCCTCTGTGTAGGTGTCACTGTGGAGGCCTTGCTGGGAGAAGGGGCAGGGTGATGTTTGGGGACACTGCTCACTCGGCAGGGACGGGAGGTGCCCTGTCAGTGGTTCTGCAGCAGCGATTCAGCCACGTTTCTGCCGGCACAGGCAAAGCCCAGCACGGCCCCGCTCTGCTCAGGATGCCAGAGCTCAGATGGGATGTGTGCAACCCTGTTCAGCAATTACTCTGCCAGTGCTGGCTTTACTTCAGGGATTAGTGTCCATCTTCACAGCACTGTGCTGTTCGGGATTTCCAGAAGAGACTTCAGCAATCCCATTTTTCTAACTGAATAGCTCATGGAAATGTTTGCAAGTCTGTTAAAATGTTTTTCTTTACCATTACACGTGGTTGCAGAGGGAGCAGCTCTGTGCAGACGTGGCTCTTTGCCTGTTCCAGCGTGGACAGTACAACCTCTGTTAGGCTGATGACTTGATTTCACAAAACTTTCTCTTCAAAACTCCATTGCTTACAGTCCTGGCCTCGAGTTAAGCAAACAACTTGTGCTTTCATTGGGTGTTTTGTCTTTTGTTTGCTGTTCAATTACATTTCAGCTGAGTGATCTGTGCAGTGCAGCCAGTGATTCAGCAGTGTGCTCTCGGGTCACAGAGAGCTCTGTGCCTGTGGCACTCTGGCACTTGGCACTGCAGTACCCAGAGCGAGCCAGGGCTTGAGGAATTTGGTGAGTATAGTACTTGTAAACTTGTCAAAAGATCTCCCCTCAGTAAAATCAGATACTAGCAAGCAACTGAACTGTTTCTCAAGATTTCTAATCTAAATGGACTCTTTAAGCTATCTTGCCATTTGGCTTTGCAAAATGTCATTTCCTATTCATTTTTTGTTATATGTTTGACTTACTGACATCTCCATTTTCAGAGTCTGCAATTTGGGTTTGATCTCTGCTCAAGACCACTGTTTAAATGAAGGGCCTTAAATTATTGAAATTGCAGGAGGAAAGCATTTTATATTCTCTTTAGGCATGTGTTCAACTGAACCTGTATCAGATTTAGAATGGAATCCTCTGGACACAAATGAGGTGACCCTCTTTAGTGTGTGCAATTCACTGCTGGCAGAAATAGCCAAGGTACATTCGGGGGAAATTGGGGGGGTTTAGGTGCTAGAATTAACAATAACCTTCTATCACATTGGCTACCTTAATATTTGCTGCTTACTGCCTCTTCAGCTTTTCTGATATTTGGCAATTTTTTTAATTTTATTTTTTTTTAAACTTCAGAAAAGCTTGCTTATGTTTCTTACCTCACTGTCATGAACTCATTTTTCTGAACTCTAAGCAGTCTTTGATGTGGGGTAACTGCTCTAAAATCCAACTGCCTGCTTGGCTACAGCTGAGCTTGATAATCCTGGTGCAGGAAACAGATGCTGGTAGATGTCAGGCCGTAGAATCACAGAATTTTTTAGCTTGGAAAAGACCTCCAAGAATGAGTCCAACCATTCCCCCAGTACTGCCAATGCCACCAGTAACCCATGTCCCCATGTGCCACATCCACATGGATTTAGGGGTAGTTACTCCACCACTGCCCTGGGCAGCCTGATCCAATGCCTGACAACTCTTTCAGGAAAGAAATTTTTTTTCTGCTATCCAATCTAAACCTCCTCTGGTGCAACTTGAGCCTGTTTCCTCTTGTCCTGTCACTTGTTAATTGGGAGAAGAGCCCAACCCCCACCTGGCTCCAACCTCTTTTCAGGGAGTTGCAGAGAGTGAGAAGGTCCCCCCGAGCCTCCTTTTCTCCAGGCTAAAACCCCCCAGCTGCCTCCCTCATTACACTTGTGCTCCAGACCCTTCCCCAGCTCTGCTGTCCTTCTCTGGGCATCTCAGATGGCCATTTGTCTCCAAGAGTGCATTTACTCCACATTTTAAACTCTTCATTGTAGATTGTTTTGCAGGGTATGCATAGCTGGCCTGCTTGACCTGGCTCTTGCACAGGGCTCTTGGTAAACTCTTGCAAGAACAACATGGGCTCCTCAAAAACTTTATGCTGGTGCTTTTTCTCCCCACTACCCCCATGGCAAAGCTGCCTGCTCATGAAGTCTCATCCTTGAAGCTGTAAACTCCCCTCTGTGTGTGCTGTGCCGAGACCTGCAGCCAGCTTAGAAGGCTGCAAGGTATTTGTAACTTCGTGTTTGCTGCAGGCTGAGCTGCTAAGATTTCCTGCGGGCCTGGAAATTCAAGCACACAAGTAAAAGAGGACCCTGGAGGATTTGCTGTGCCTGTGCTCATTGCCCAAGCAAGGAAGCTGTTCCAGATGGTTGTATCCTGCACAGCTCTCCTGAGATCTCATCATCTGGCAGGAGCCTGGGCTGGTGCTGCCACAAGGGCAGTGTGACAGCTCTGTCTTGGGGAGGAGGTGTGGAGAAAGGAGAAGGTAAGCAGACTCTCTTCCCTCAAGCTTTCATTGTGAAAGGGGCTTTTCCCTGACCGGCACCGGCAGTCAGCATGAGCTAGAGGTGAGAGTTCCTCTTCCTAAATGTCAGCAGAGCTCTCAGCGTATTTAGCTCTCAGCTAAATCTGTTTGCGTTACGAGTTGTCTGAACCCTGTTGTGAAACTATTTGTGACACAAGAATGACAGAGTTTGTGGTTGGCTTTCATTGAGGGCTGGAGCAGAGGCTCAGCACTGCCCTGCCAGTCCCCTCCTGCCTGTGCAGTGCTCTCCTGCCTCTGTTGGGTTTGTATCCTGGTAACATCACTCGTGCTGAGGCGCAGAGAACTCCCTGCGGTCCCTGGAGCTCTGGGAAGCATGAACAAAACTCATCCCCAGGTACAGTCCTTCAGAAAAATCCTACATACAGCTGTTCTCTGAAGTACTTGTGCTCTTGATAGTGCTGTTTGCCTGACCTCTTTATCACTGCTTTCTCTGAGATTTTGAGTTGTTTCCACTTAACTTGATACAAAAGAGAAGTGTTGATATAAAGCACTGGACTCGGTTAGTGTTTGTTTTACAAATGGGTAATTAAGGTTTAAAAGGTGATGTGATCGACTGATTTGGGAATTAAAGCTGGGCCATGTTTCCACTGAGGCAATTTTTGCTTGTATGTAACAATAAAGGAGTACATGGTGTATTCCTGGGTAAGATGGTGTGAGAACTAGAAAGGCAAAGTTTGTGTGGCTGTGGGATTCTGTAAACAACCTTTTATCCCTTTCCTTCTAGAGAAACGGTGATGTAGCTACTTTTGGTTCAACACAGTCCTTCTCTGGAGAAAGAGGTAATGAATAAAATGCAGTTTTATTATTAAAGTATAAATCAATTGAAACTATTGATGCCATGTAAAATACAACCAGTATTTATGGTCTGTTTAGACTGATTTTCCCTCTTTTCTGTGTAGTGAAATGTCCAGGCTATAAAATTAATAAACTTCATCTGTTCTGTGTTGACCTGGAGCTGGCATTAATATGCACAGTAGTATGATAGGTGATCCTTGTCTGTCTCAGAAGGGCTCATAATGAGCTTGCTGTGGGCTTTCCATATGTCTTAATAGCCAAACTTCTGCAAATTTTGCCCATATTCTGAAGGACAAGGTAAGATCAAACAGAATCAAATAGCAAGCCTGTAGATCAGGTTGCAATATTTCATCACTGCCATTATTTTATACCCAAGTCTGTTTGCAATTGTTGTGCTTTCTGGTCAGAGGTGTTTTGTAGACACAGACATGCTGTAATTCACCGTTTCTCTTCTGAGCTGAAATGTTCTGTGTTTGGCTCCTGCTTGAGCATGACAGAGGGGGAGGCTGCTGGAATCAGGATCCTTTTGCTGTTGAGCAAAGGCTGTGCCTTCCCTCGAGTTTAAGCACTAAAACAACTAAGCAAACACAAAGCACAGCTAAGAGAGATTCTAACTTAAAAGTTCTTTAAGTTCCTGAAAGCTTTCTAAAATTATAATTAAAGATTTTTACATTCAGATATACCAAAATCAATTATAAAGGCAGGATTGTCTTAAGTGATTGGTTATATGTTTCTGAGATGACCACACTAATAATTTTTGCTGTTGGTGTGGGAATATGAAGGAATGGAGGAAAATACCCTGTTGGTTTAGAGGCAAAGCTCCGGGTGTGGGTTGCTGAGGTGAGGGTGGGTACCTGGCGCCGCTCCTCCGTGTGCTGCTGTTGTGTTGCAATGACTGTGGGTTTGGCCTTCAGCTCCTGCAGTTGGTTTGATTTACCTACCTGATTTTCTGAAAGCTGGAGTCCCTGGAAGGTTGCTGTGCTGTGGAGATGTCGTTAGGGAGGGAAAGGGCAGCCCTTCAGTCCCTTCTCACCATTTCGTGCTGATAGTCCAGCCTCATTCCATGGCACCATGAGTCCTGGTTGGGGCAGAAAGCCTGAAGTGCTGTAAAATGAGGAGTTTTGCTGTGGGCTCTGGGAGGGCACTTTCCCCAGCCTTACGCTGACCTGCCTTGTGTTTCGGTGTCACTGCTGTCCCACAGGGTTGGGCAGGGGCTTGGCCTTCATCCTTCTGCATCTGAGTCCACTGGATGAGCTCCGATGGAGGCATGGCGTTTGTGCCATGCAATCCCGGAGCTCTGTAACAGCAGCACGGGTTCTTCCACACTGCAAGCAGCAAAATTCCCCATGAGGAGGTGTTCAAACTCACCTATCAACTCCTACACCCCAGCAGCCCACACCAGTCTCGCATGCAGAGACCCCAAAACATCAGCCTTTTGTCCCTGCACTGTTTCCCTCTGAAACACCCCAGCCCCTTCCCCAGCCCCTCACCTTGCTCTCTTGCCTCCCCCAGGCCGCTGCCATCCATGTGGTGCCTGCACTGGCTGCACTCAGAGACAGCTCTGCATCTCTGCTGTGGTACTGCTCATCCTCGCAGCTGCCCTGGCCTCGGGAGTGGCACTGGCACTCCTGCCACAGGCACCAGGTTGTATCCCCAGAGTGGTTATTTTTTTGGTAAGAGAGGCAGAAATGGTGCTGCGTGAGCACAGCCCTCGTGTCCATCACTGTTTGTTTGGTGGTGCTCTTCAGCACAGACCAGGAGGAAGGAAAGGGACGAGCAGGGTGGTGGGGGCTGTGCCAGCTTTGCACAGCCCAAGTGGCCACCAGCCATTCCTGGCTCTGCTGTCCTGCTCTACTGTAGGGCTGGGATAACTCTGGGTAGCACTGCCATACTTAAGACCACTGGTGTGGTTTTCAGACTTTGCCATGAACCTACCAGAGATTAGTCCTGGCCCCTCGTTATTTCCAGTTCAAAACATTAATTTCAGAAACCTCCCTTTACTCTCCCTGATCTATTCCTCATATCGTAAAAATGCTGGAAAATAAAGGTTTTCTTGCTTTCTCCTCAGTGAACCGCTTCTGCACGGCCCCCAGTAACCAGACAGGCTTCTTGTGTGATGACAGAGAGACCTGTGTCCCAGCCAGCTGGGTCTGTGACAGGGTCAGCGACTGCAGGAACGGAGAGGATGAGCAGCAGCAGCTCTGTGGTGAGTGGTTTTGTTGTGAGCATCCCCCCTGCACTGGTCTTCCAGTTGTGAGACAGCAGCCGGGGTTTCTCTAATCCTGCTCCGTGCTTCTGGCTTCCTAAGTGAGCAGATAAGCCTGGTAGAGCCTTTGTAAGGCAGATGCTGAGAGATGGCACTGCCCAAAACCGAGCAGGAGTGCCAGGAATCAAAGATGCCAAGGCCCTCTGATCTTCCTAGGGTTTTTTCAAAACCGTGTTATAGTTTTCCTCCATCAGTGAAGCTGCATGACTGCGTGGGTAATTTATTGTTCAGTCACCCTGGGGAAAAAACTAAATAAAGCAGAAACTTGGGGTAGACTTCCTGTGTCCGACCACAGAGCTTCCCCATTTGTTCATGTTCATTTGATACTGCAGGGGAAGTGTCCTGACAGCAGCCTCTGGTGTGTGCCATCCCCATTTTAGCTGGTGTGTCTGTGCCTGGCAGAGTTAAGCATGTCCTGTGTGTGTGCCCTTGCAGGTGACTTGCCCCACAGCCTCCCAGGATACCTGGTTTTCCACTGCAGTAACCCCAGATCCTGGGTTTATGCCGACCAGAGGTGTAACGGGATGAACGACTGCGGGGACTGCTCTGACGAGACAGGGAGCTGTAAGTGTGTCTGCTGGCTCCTGTCTTTTCTGCTGATGGATTGCAACAGGTTGTACAGGTGTGGTGCTCGTGGATGCTGCTGGAAATGCCTGGAGGCTGGCATCCAGCACCAGAACACAAAATAGCTGGGATAGGGTGTGAATACAAACTCAATCCCACCGGCTGCCAAGGCTTCTGCGGCAAAGCCCGGTGGCATGTAAGAGGGGAAAGGGACTTGCTGATGTGGAACACTTTTATCAGGATGTGTAGCTGTAGTCTAGTGACCATTCATTTTGGCCTTTGGTAGCTGGTCAGCAGATGGGTGCATCTCCGAGCTGGGTGGGAGCTGAGTCTCAGCAGCTTCAAAGCCATCTAGATCCTCCTCTTGCTAAAATGAGCAGTAGGTTTGCTCCTAAGTAAGCTCTGTAGTTTGGGGGAAAAAAGAATTAGAGTTAGTTGTTCCTCCTAGGATGGTCTGTTTGCCATGAAGGTCATTGCAATGTCACATTCTGGTTGTCTCCCGTAAGTAGCTCCAAACCTGTTCCTTCTTTGGTGGGCTCACAATCACAGGGTTGTCAGCAGCAGCTTTTCTGCTGGGGGACGAAAGGGTTTTACCCATGTAAGGAAGGAGGGATGGGGTCAGTGCAGCAGAAACATTTCAGTTCCCTGTTTTCTGTCCTTCCCAGTGGCTGCCTGCCCACCGTGCGGGTGGGAGTGGTGGAGCTGCAGCCCTGTGCACTACGAGTTCTGCTCCTGCATCCCCAGGAGGCTGTGCCGGGATGGCATCCAGCACTGCCTGGGCTGGTCCGACGAGTTCCTCTGCACACCCTGAATCCTGGCACCATCCCTGCTGGGGACAGCAGGGTGCTTCCCACACGTCACCCTGGAGCCTTGGGGTCCTGCCCTGCCACCTGCTTGGGAAGCTCCAGCCCAAGCAAGTCCTCCCCAGCAGTGCAGTGACACCGAACAGGGACCAAGGGCGTGTGGCAGCCCTTGGCTGGACACTGTCTGTGGGACAGCTCCCAGGAATCTGCTGCCATGTGAAGATGAACACTTCCTACATGGGCAGCACTGTCTCGATGCTGTGCTGGGCTGGAGATGCTTCATGAGCCACTTCACACAGCCCTGGGCCGGGGTTTCTCCTCTATGGATGTGCTGGGGCCTCTGCAGGCAGCCACGTGAGGGACACTGAGAACTGCCCCAAGAGCTGAGTGAGGTGAGCCTCCAACACATCTTCACAGTCCTGATCTTCACTGGCAGGAGGAGAAGCTTCTAGTTGTGTTCAAAACACATCTGCAGGTTTCAGCAGTGACTTTGAGGGCTCTGTGTTGATGGTCCTGGGACACTTCCTCGGGAATGCTGTCCTGGGGGTGACACCATGGGGCCCTGCTGCTCAGGCCACCTCCTGCTCTCTTCTCAAACCATAAAGGACTACACAGAGAGTGTAATCGCATGGAAAACTGGGCAAGTTTCAGGGTTTTGGGGGTTAAATCATGTCCCTGTGACAGAATAGCTGTCCCTGACAGGCAGGGCAGGGAAACCAGCAAGTAAATAACCTGCAGGACAGTGTAGTTTTGCAGCAAGTGCTGCTCCCAGGGTGGTGTGGGATGGCACTGGATCTGTTTGCTGCTTGTTTTGTTCCTCTGCCAGCAAGGCAGGATCAGGCAGCCAAGTCTTCAAAGCAGTCCTCAGGATATAGGTATGGACGTGACACTGAAATTTAAGAAAGATGAGGTTTTCTCTGCTCCTTTGAAAATCTCATCTGTGTCTTAAAGGTTGTCTCTGAGGAAAACCCCACATTTACAGTGAGTACTTTTACTTTTCTAGGCCCAAAATAAACATGAGGTGATCTTTTCCCCATTGCCACCCCAGGTCATAGATATTTAAAAATAAACCTCTGTTCACTCATTTCTTCTCTGTCCTGTGATCTGCAGCTCTGCCTGTCACCATAACTCAGATCAATGGTGAATGTTGCTTCTAATATGTCACTGGGACACAGCTGGAAATCTGAGAGATCTTCTTATAAATAGTTTTACAGTATTGTGACTCACACTTCACCTGGAATGAGATGGCAAAACTCTGCATGGGGGAATGTTAAAGCTGCTTTTACTCACCTCTCCCTCTCCAGGCCTGGCCAGGGTGCACAACTTGTTTTCTCTGTGCCTGTAAAATGTTATCCCAGTGCAGTAAGGACTGAACTAATCAGCTGTTTTTTAAAAAAGTACAGGAACCCTCATGCTCAGTGCAGGGCCTAGGTAATGGGATTGGTAAAAATAGGATTGGTAAAAAAATGTGCATCTCTCTGTGGTCAGATCAGCAGATCTCCAATGGTTGGGCTGGCCAAAAATTCCATGGTGGCAATTGCACCAGAAGCAGCTTGAGGGGGAAGATTGCCCATCTTCCTCCCCGTTGAGCCGCTGTTTTAAGTCACAATTTGTGCCATTATTTGTCTCAGCAGAGAGCTGATGTAGTTGGCAGGGGAAGCTATTAATAGCTTTGAGTTTCTGGGAAAAGAAAGTAAGATTTGAATGCAAGTATGCCTGTTTTGTTTGTGTGTAGTCCTTTCTTGAGGAAAATTCAGCAGTAGGGAAAGACAAAGGGGTTTTGTTCTTTATGCATTTTTGAGCTGAAGTTCATTTTCTTGGCCTCTTCATGGTTTCCAAGGGTGTGCTGCTTTTCTTGGTGATGAATTACGGTAAACAACAGTGTAGAAAGGAAGATATCTTCTGAAGCAGCCCAAGTAGGAGAAAGCTGGAGAAAATCCTTGGCCTCATGAGGCCTAAGAGGACAGTGATGGGCACTGTGCACCTCAGCCAGTTTTGATGGAAACACTCAGGGCAGGAATTCAAAGAGAAAGTTACCTGCAGCATTACAGCTGCACAAACACAGAACAGGTCTGAGTGTCCAGGTGTTTTACAGCTGATCTGCATAATTCATACTTGAATCGTAAGTGCCCCTCACTGTTTTCAGATGGGGAAGTACAGTTAGTGTATTGCAGGCACACTGAAAATGGGTTTTAAACCACAGAATGATCTCAAATGCAGGGAATTTGCTTGTAAGGGAGAACGTATTACAACTGCAGAGCATAATCTCTACAGTAACCTCATTCCAGCTTTCACTTCCTGGGCTAAAATGAGAAAGAAAGGGGACTTGTGTTCCACTTTGGGCTTCTGCAGCGATTGTTGGCGAGGTGTTCCAGCCTCTGCCTCCCTCCCCAGAGGCCTGTGCTTATCCTTTGTGCTCCCTCCCTCTGCCACAGCCCCATCAGCACAGCCTGCTTTCAGGCTGAGGTTTCTGTTCTAGCAGCACTGTAAACATCCCATGGCACTTGAGAAGCCCAGTGCAGCTTCATTCCAGATGAGCTGCAGCGATTCAAGAAGCAGGACAGGAGCAGCGACAGGACCAGCTGTTTTGGTGAAAAATACCTTCATCAGAAGAGATAGTTAAGGATGACAACAAAAACTTTATTTGAAAAAATTATTATGTATTGAAAATATACAGTAGTATTACCAACTTTCTTGTCTCTATCCCTCCCCCAGCACAGGTTGCCCCACAGGCATGGCACAGCAACCAGATTTAACAGCACTTGTCTCCTTTGTCACTCCCTCCCAATATATCCAAATCCTGTCATCAGCAAGAGAACAACCAACAAAAGACCCACTTCTTTCTGACTCAGTAGGTATTTAACAAATCCCAGTCCTCCACAGTGAGGCACAGATGCTTCTGTTTGGCAGTCCTTTCTCTCTCTTGTTCAGCCAAAGCTCTTTTTTTATTGTTCTTTAATTCGTGGCTGCCTGCAACCTCCCTTTTCAAAGGTAAATGGCAATTTTGAACTTTTTCCTTATAAAACTGCAAGTTTCCAGATGCTTTAGTTTCTGGCTCCACCAATGTGCATTTGACTACTTCCTCTATTCTGTGTGTCTTGCCATCTACAAGCAAAAAAAAAAATCAAGTTAAGAATTTGGGAAAAACAGAATTCTGCTGTAAAATGCATAACTTTGTGGTACAAATTGTTTTGACCAAGCCAACTTGGAAATGTCCAGAGGAAAAAATATAAATTATATTTTGGACACAGATTTTTAAGGAAAAGACTCAATTGTTATATGCTCTAAGCAGGCTGCTGTGCTGTACTTGAATTATCCAGCAGTCTAACAAATGAAAGAAACTCAAGTTTATTGTAATGCAGTTACACAAAGCTGAAATTGCACAGCTGAGATGCCATTTGTACTAAAACCCCATAAAGTATGGAAGTACTCCCCACAGAAAAGAAAATAAATCAGCTGTGTGGTGTCCATGCAGTTACATACAGAAGCGAAGAGCTGCTGCTCTGGATCTCAAGTTGTCCTGGGGCTTCATGGCATCCATAACTGCCTGTTCCCACTGCAGGACTGTCTGGAAGAACAGATGAAGGCGTTAAAATGTCTGGTAAAATTTACAGAAACATAATTTGAAACAACTCCATCCCTTGTTCCTTCCTATTCAGCAATTTTGTGTTCTATAAGGCAAATTTTTAGAGAGTAGAACAGATTTAACCCCCCTTACCTGTTCTGCCCATCCCTCTGTTTTGCAGTTACTGTGATCAAATTCTTTCAGAGGCACTTTTGAGTGAACCAGGCCTATCTGCATTTGGAGCCGCTTAATCACAGCATTGACATCCTGGGGAAAAGGGAGATATCACAGTCAGGGGGCAAGAACTTTTATTACACTTGTCCAATAAACTTCTTCTGATTATTTTTACCTTGAGACCTGTCCCTGAAATGTCCAAACAATTCAATTTCTTGAAAGAAAGAAGGTATCCAATTCCCACATCCGTGATTTTAGGGTTACCTGTGAGGCCAAGTAAAGTTAATTAAGCTGCACGATGTGGAAAAAGATTATCAAAATACCAAGGAAGTATTTGTTCCAAAAGCTAATACTGGAACAAGACTGACTTTTCCCCTCTAATTATCAAAATACAAATATTTACAATACCAATTCTCAAACTAAATATAAACTAAAAATATTTATGTAAGTAGCAGATGCCTGAGACTTCAGGTCTGCCCTGTGCCTTCTGGCAGGCTGCTGGTGAAATCTAGGGTTGAGCATTTGGCTCGTGGGAATCAACAAATTAATTGTACTGCTTCAGTACTAAGGAGGATAAATTCTTGATCAGAAAGGACACAGGTTCTTTCTGTTATGAAACACGAAGCACTTACAGGACAAGTCCAGCACCAGCAGATTCTCAAGCCCCTTTTTCAGGACACGGATGGGTGCTGTCATCCTCCGCAGGCCGGCATCTGACAGGGAGTTGTCCTTCAGGAGAAGCCTTTTCACACTGGCAGGAGAGACACAAACATGTAGTTCATGGTCATTATTTCAGACAGTTTTGCAAAATGTCCTGAAACTCTGTGTTGGAAGGGTCATCCTGTGCCAACCCCTACAGGCTCACTGTAAAAAGCAGTGAGAAAGGAGCCTGGGTTAGCAGAACTAACAAGTATCTTTATATTTCCCTGCTAGCTCAACAGAAGCACTACTTGAGCAGCTATTCCCACAGCTCCAGTGACAAACTGAGCCCAGAGCCAAACATTTGCCAACAGAGACAATAAGCTTCTTTATATCCTGAAGTTCTTTATACCAAGGCTGCCAAACTGAAATGCACTCAAAACTAAGAAAAATGCTTGGCAAAATGAGAGAGGATAGATTTGATAAATGATACAGCAATGATTTTAAGAAAATCAAGAGGTATTACAACGTAGATTAACAAAACTCAGGAAAAAACATCACACTTAAGTCCTCTCTTCAGAGCACTTCAAGACAAAACCTTGATGCAAAATGCACCAAAATCTCACAGCAACATAATATCCTTAATTAGCAGTCATCCTACTTACTGTTTCCAAAATTCTCTACTTGCCATTCTTTAGTACCAAACAAAATTAGAAAATTTACTGTTTTGAGATGTTAAGTAACCAAATATTCAACCTCCTGCTTTCAGAAATCTTCATCTAGAACACTAGTTTGGTTAAAAATTTGGCTGATTAAGTTCCCCCTTAAAAAAAGGAAACGTAAGTGTAAAACTGTTCCAAAAGCTTAAGATACATTTTTTACCCAGCCAATGAAAATTGTAAAACGTTGATTTAAGAACATGAGACAGTAAATTATCTTGCATATTTCTAGTACTTTTTATGATTCACGATGTGCCTTGTGTACAATAAATTCTGTATTTTGTTTACCTCCAGAACGGGTTTTATGAACAACCAAAATCTTCAACCTTACACCCTGCAGCCTGTGAAACTTCCCTTTAAAGTCTCAGCTTGATTCTTTGAACTGCTTAGTGGTAGGAAAGAAAGTGTCATTTTTAGCTCAAGAAATTGGTACCTAGACAGGGCCTCTTTGGTGAGGTGTTCCAGCAGCTCATGTTCATCCCCAAGTTTACAGCAGGAGAGATCCAAACACGTCAGCTCCCGGAAAGACTTAATTTCTTCAAGCTTTTCAGAGATTACCAGGTATCTGCAAAGCCAAAAAAACCCCATCAGTGCTCAGGCACATAAGAAGGTGTCTCTATCCTCAAGTGTCATAAGCACAATGCACTGATTTCTGCTCAGTATTTATGTGAAAATTGACAGAAATTACCCAGCTGCACTAAGTACCTCTTTATGTGCAGCTGGCACACAACATGTCTGAATTCCCAGTCTTCTCCTTACATCACTGTCATGGTTTTGCTTTGATGCAAAAGATTGGACTAACAAGACTTCAACTTGCAAATATTGCTATTAGGAGCTTCTTTACAGATTCTTGCTGTATTATTTCAGTATAATGCAAAATATCCCAGTTTATCGTTAAGTCAGCTTCACAAACTGCTCTTCCTCAGTGTCTAGCAAGGGTATATAGACAAATCCACATTCATCCAGGTTTAAAATCCACCTCAAATGTGGATTTTAAACAGGACAGGATAGCTTGTCAGTGGCAAAATTTTACTTTTATATATGTCAGTAGAATGCTTCACCGGGGTAAAAGTCCAGGACTGGCCAGAGCTGTGGCTACACCCTGGGCAGCAGTTCCTCAGTGGGTTTTTTTTTTCAGCTGTGCTGGTTCCCTGATCTGATTCACTCAGCAGCCACGCAAACATCTGTGCTGGAGCTATTCAGTAGGAGGTTTAGAGATGGGAACAAACCACTGAAGAATGGCAGCCATGAGTATGCAGTAATGAGCACGTAGCCCTCAATACCTCCCCTGCAGTCACCTCTTGCTGTCCCTGTGGCAAGGCAAGCTCCGAATTCACGGATCTCTCCTGAATTTATCTCACATTCCCCATGGCAAGACACACCCTGAGGTCAGCATCTTCACTGCATAAAGTGGGGGTGATTTTTAATTTGATCCCTCCAGGAACACCTCTTAGTCCATGCAAGTAAGGGGACCTTAATATCCTCCCAGTGTAAATTTCCTCATCAAACCACCCGCAAACCCTTTGCTGTGCAATTTGGCTCTGCAAAAAGCACTACATACAGTCAGAGCACAAGCCAGTTCTTGAGAGAGATTACAAGCTCAGGGGGGGTCTGGAGAGGAGTGGGCTCTTTTAGAAATAAAATTCATCAGAAAATGCCTTAATGTCTTACTTCCTGGATTTCAAAGACTCGATAGTTAATTCAGCTTTCTGTAATGGCAAAAGATGCCAGAAGTAGCTTAATTTCTAAATTAAGCCCATAAAATTATCTGTGCTAGAGATAAAAAGGGAGTAGGTTTAAAGGATAAAACAAAGGATAATTGACTTCTACTCAAACATTCCTACTGTGCTCAGAACACCCTTGGCACTTCAGATGAATATGCCAGTACTTTGATTTTAAACTGGATAAACCATCCCTTTTTCAAGTGCAGAGATGGAAGAGACGGCTTCTATTACTGGGAAAGACTTCAGTCGGAGCAAGGCTTTAAAACTATTAACCAGTTTTAAACTTGGCAAGACTCTTTCAGTGAAAGATGTGGGCATTGAGAAGATGGAAAAACTAGTGCTGGACTGTAATCAGGACCTTGTTAAAGTACATTCAATATGGGGATGGCAACAACAATAAATTAAGGTAAAATCTGCCTGATTTCAAAGCCTGCAACTTACCCACAAGTCTGTATCTGCTTCTGAGCCCCCAAAATGAGACAGGACAGGAAGCTTATAGCTAATAAACCCAAACAATTTGCAAGGGTGTATTTTATCTGTACAGTCAGCTAAGTGTGTCGAAAAGCTTTTAAACAGCAATTACAGAAACATCCCGTGAAATGCCTGAGAAGGCACTAAGCATAGGGATTGCCACAGAAGTGCTGACTATTACTGTTAAAAAATAGTCACAGGTTTAATCCTCACGTAAGATCCCCTGCTGGTTAAAACAGATGTAGTCTGTTACCTGTATTATGATTTGCACCTTAAAATGAAACCTGTAGCTGCATTTGTAGGAGAGGGATGGGACAAAAGGCAGCAAGCACAAGAATCAGATAAGGCTCAGGGCATTCCATTAAAATTATGTGGTGTTATAAGCTCAGAATCTATTTTTATTTAATTTAATTTAGGAGAAGCTTGAAGTATGCTAGCAGAAAGCCCTGGCAGATGACAAGATTTGTTAGGGGACACACTTACCTATTCCGCAAGCACAGCGAGCACAGCACCAAGCTGCCATAGGCTTCAGTGAACTTCTGCAGAGCTCTCAGTCCCGTCACTGGCTCTGTGAACTTTTGTCTTGCTTCTGCTGCTGAAAAGAGCTTTTCAGCAATCTGCTCTGGGAAACCAATCAGCGAGTCAATGTGATCAACATTGTCAGAAATGTAACCCAGCACTAGGCTGAAGAGGGACTTGGCCGAGTAGCGGAGATTCCCCTCCTTAGTGTATGTGAAGATGAAATGATCAGTCCTCTGCCTCCTTGCCCTATCATCCTCCCTGTTCATGCAAAGCTCCACTGAAAAACTTCTGGAAAACAGACTAAAAGGTCTTGTTTTGGGAGTGACATTCTGAACGCTGCCTGCACCCGGATTTACCACGTGCAGCTTCCCATTTTCACGCACGTATATTGGCCCAGTATCCAAATGGCTTTCTGAGTGGAGACGGTACGACATTCCCCTCGTCCAGCTCTGCAAAACCAAATCACAGATAGGTGAAGAACAGCCACAAAGGAAAACACGACCCAGGGAGGCCGCCAAAGCTGGCAGCTCCCCTTAGAGCCCTGAGCATGGCCACGTAGCCCTGCGGTGCAAGGAGGCCACGCTGTGTGAGTTGCCTGCCACCAAACCACACACCCCATACGAGTGGGAACTGGACCCCGCGCTGGCTGAGAGACCCAGGATGGATCCCACGCCCGGGATGGAGGCAGGGGCAGCGGGAGAGGAGCTAGGGTTGAGTGGGAAGTGGCCCCACGACCAGGCCTGGCTGTGCTGCAGGCAGGAGCAGGAGAAGGAGGAGGAAGAGGAGGAGGAGGGCACATGTCTGACCGCAGCAGGGCAATGGAGCCTGCTGGAACTTCCCTCCCTGGAAGGGTGGGCATCTCCCGGTGCCACTTCCCCAGCCGGTGCCGGGGGGCTCTGGTTCGTGAGCGGGGTCCTGGGGGGGCAGGAGAGCTCAGAGCTGCGATGGTGAGGGGCAGCAGAGGGACAGGATCCTCTCAGTTCCTGCCCTGCAGGGCTGGGGATCGGGTCCTGCGGGGCGGGAGGTGATCGGGCCCTACCCGAGGGGGCCGGGGGTTCCGAGGGGATGGGGAGGCGGCGGTGAAGGCATGGGGTCCAGCCCGGAGCGGGGTCAGGGGCTACGCTGGGAAGGGTCTGTGAAGGGATCGGACTGTGCCCGGGGGTGAGCGTGCCGTGACGGGCAGAGCCCCGAGGGGCGCCAGGGGAAGGGGCACAAGCGGAGGGGGCGCCAGGGGAAGGGGCACGGGGGGAAGGGTCCTCGCCCCGCCCGAGCAGGGAGGCCAGAGCCCCGCTCGCTTCCCGATCCCCCCGACCCCCACCTACCTGCCCCGGGAGGGGCCGCGCCTTCAG
>WEIT01018824.1:27860-39461 GCA_013389985.1 Dryoscopus gambensis
AGATTATATCCAGGTGGGAATGCTTGGCTCCTCCCCCTGGGTGGAGCATCTCACAATCAGCTGATGAAATTCTATGAGTCATGGGGTGTGTCCTTGATGGCCTATTAACAGAGATAGTCCCCAGAGGATGAGTCACAGTAGGAGACAACGAGCACTGCCTCACCCACCTCCTTTAACAGCTTGTGAAGATGATAATAGAACACATACTAGTGGTTACATCTTACATTGTAGCTTAGGACAATATGTTTTCCGAATGGAATAGAGGGAATATTTAAAAACAGTTAATATTAACAATTTGCTCAGTCAGTGTATAGCAGAACGTGTACGTAAACAAGACCAGTCCCAGGTACAGCAGAAGGTATTGCTCCTGGCAAACGTTAACAGGGAAAATGATAAGACTTGTAGTATCTCATCACTGTAGCATGGTATTGTGAGGTGAAAACATTTGTCTCATGTTGCTTTCCCTATTTTCTTCAGTTTGATGTGCTGCACTAAAAAGATACAGACCTGCTGTCACAATCCCAGTGGATCAAGTTGTTGATTTTGAATATTTTCAGCCTCTTCAGAGTAAAAGGACTGTGCTTGCAGCCTCACTAGTGAGCCAGATGAACCCTCAGTACATTGTATTGTCGCTTTATTACCTCTGTGTAATGCTGACTGAGTAACGTAAAGAGTAAAAAAGATGGATGTGCATATTCCCTTCACTTTTTTTCCTTCCCTAAGGCAGCATAGTAGAGGGAATAGGGGTGTATACTGACAGTAGTCACTGCACTAATTTGCTTTGTATCATTTGCCTTCACACATTATTCTGTAAACACCTAAAAATGATAATCCTCCCACCATTTTCAGGATTCATTGATAAATAAAATTGCCCCAAATCCATTCTGTACTCCGGGAAAAATCCAGCCCGGGTTTTCCATTTTGCTGACTCAATTCCAGACTCTGGGGAAAATCCAGTCCGGGTTTCCCATTTTGCCAACTCCATTCTGGACTCCGGGAAAAATCCAGTCCCGGTTTTCCATTTTGCTGACTCCATTCCGGACTCCGGGAGAAATCCAGTCCGGGTTTTCCATTTTGCCGAGTCCATTCCAGACTCTGGAATACATCCGGTCCGGGTTTTCCGTTTTGTCGAGTGCATTCCGGACTCCAGAAGAAATCCAGTCCGGGTTTTCCTCCTTTCCGTGCTCCGGGAAAATCCCGAGCCCAAACTCAGCATCCTCCTCGGGACGTTGCTGGGTAGCACACGTGGTTTGGACGGGATGACGTCACAGGGAAGTGTCTGTACCGTGCTATGGGAACAGCAAGTGCTCGGAAGAATGGTGCAGATGAACTAAAGTCAGTGTAAGGTACTCAGTTCCTTCCAGAAGGTGTTAACTCACTACTTGGAGCACTTTTCTCCCCCTCTTTTTTTTCCTCTTTCCATTTTGCATACCCCAGCCATTCATTATTCTAGATAATAGTATTGTTGGGCTTCACTTCAGAGTGACAGTTTTATAAAAACAAATAGAAATGTAGATCTTTCAACGCCAAAGAGAAAACAGGTTGCCTGAAACAAGTCAACACCGCATCCCACTGCCCTGTGGGGCAGGGTGTGACAAGGGAGCTTTATTTTTTGTTTTCTTAAAAAGGGAAGTCATGCCATTTATAAGAATTGTAATACTAAAGTCTAAATCAAAACACCAAACAGTCATACCTCTCTTGTTTTAACAATTCTCTGTTATGATAATGATCAATAATGATGGCTTAGTTTAAGGGAAAAGTTCAGGTTTTCTCAATTCTTTTTTTTTTAATTAGAAATGCTTATACTCTCTAAGGATGTTTCTATCCTTACAGTATTCACCCTGGTGGACTTCTTGTATAAGTCAGTGTAGCTTAATCAAATAGAGAAGTGGATAAGAACAAGATTAAAGTTACAATCTTGGATGCATACGGATATATATATACACATTTAATCATTAGGGACCAGCCTGTATGGGTAGTATAGAAAAATAAATATTTTTGTTTGGTTATGTTTTTTTCCTGTGAAAATAAATGGTTTTGTACAAATGATATCTCTTAAAAGAAAAGTAATGACATTAACTCTGCAGTTGCATTTGGTCTGAAAGCAACCTAGTACGTGGAACACTTAATTTGTCAAGATATTCTGACAGGTCTCATCAAAAGTCCAGGATAACCTTTGCTAGTTTGGCTCATTAAATTGAAAATGGGCTTGTAAAAGGTCGTAGGGAATTAGAGGTTACAGAACAAATAATCAAACCAATTAGCTATAACTTGAATCTTGTGAGCTGCCTAAAAGAGAAAGCAGACCTGACCTTGCCAAAGAGAAAAGGATATTAAAGCTGCATACCAAGAAGTAATCCAGAAAGCTTAAGACAAATATGTACAATATTGCAGAAGTTTGGGGTTTATTGTTGCCATTTTGGTGGTGGTTTTTTGTTTGTTTGGTTTGTTTTTGTTTGTTTGTTTTTAAAACAAAAGTACTAAACCTCTCCCACCCAACACTATGATATTCCTGTACTAAGCTCTCTATCTATTTCAGAGATTTCTGATTCACAGCGAAGGTTGCTTATTTATATTGTGATGTTAGGTACATTAAAGTCTGAGGAGCTGATCCTTCTCACATGCTATATAGTAAATTAGAAATAACTCCACTGAACTTAATTAAGTTATGTCAGTGTAAAAATTATGTAAGAGGGAAAACAGGGCATTAATGCCCATGTTAATTTTGATTAAAATAATCCATTCTGTGAAGTCTGAAAATGTATACCAAGTTTTTAAATGCTTTTTCTCTTCGTTTATGTTGACATAAAATTCTTGTAAGTTCTTGCATCAGTTAGCCATTTTGCTGAATTTTATAACATGTTAAATGACAGTACAAAATTGCCTTGAAGAAAGTTGAAGCTATCCATGTTGTATCAATTTTTTGTTTTCTTTACTACTGAGCTAAAAGGGTTTCTATTATTTCCTAAAGAATTATTATTTTTTAAATTTTATTTTTGCTAATTTGCAGGCACATATCAGATAAATGTCTGGTCAAGATCTGAAGGAGAATCAGACTAACAAAATAAATATGGGTTGTATTTCTTTTTTAATTTATTAAGGGATTGTCAGAGGGACACTTGGTTCAGATAAGAACCCTGAAGATTATCAGTGGAGCTCCCCAGCTTGGCCGCTTGGCTCTCCTCAACTTCTCTGCTTCTCACATTGGCCAGTATTTTCAGAACAGTTCTACACCTTCCTCACTAACTTTAAAAATTTATTTCCCAATTGTCTACAATTATCATTTTCACATGAGGGCCTGCTTTGAATGATGATTTGCATTTACTTCTGAGAGAGATGGATACCAAAAGTTTAAACTACTCTCTCAGCCGAGCTGATTCTGCTCCACTGCCCCAGCTAGAGGCTGTGTAATTCATACCAGCTCAGGACTTTGGCTCCGTTGCCCTAAAGTTGTTAGGAAACTAGAATTTAGTGTTGGAAAGAGTTCACTGCTGGGAAAGGGATTCTTCTGCTGGACCAGAAGGCAGAGAAGCCTCAGGGCTGGATGCCTCCCTAAACAACAGAGAACCGGCATGTTTCACTTAAATGGAAATCACAGATAAACTTATTTTAAAAATTCCAAAGTACAGCCAAATGATGACAATTAGACAATCCATGTGTTTTTCTAAAAACAATCTAACTTCAAATAAACAGGAGCCTTTACTATGTGATGTAAAATTATCACTTTGCCACACCTTTTCTTTCACACTTAACAAAAGAGAAGAAAACTCAAAAATCTTGAATTATTAGAAATCCAACCAAGTATTCCATATCTGGAATAAGGTGTAATGAAAGCTATATAGAAAATGCAGTTTATTTTCAGAAACCATTATAGACCATAATAACATTATTTGAAACCATCTCTTTACCTTCATTTTAAAACTGATTTTAACAAAGGATCTCACTGCAAGTCCTGCTTAGTATCATTCAGCCATTCTGTTCATATTCCTCAGAAACACAGAATTTAATTTTCATTTATCTCTAACATGAGTAGCATGGTAAGATCACAAGCTGAAAAGATCTTGAAATGTTATTTTAGTAGGCTGTAGGAAATTTATATATTTAGCATTGCTATGAAACATATTCCAGTGGCCTGGTTTTTTTCAGGGCTGCTCAACATACCACACAGTTGTGTTACAACTTTGGTAGATTGCTGATTCTGAAAAATCTGTATTTTTGAAATAATTTCTGGCCCTGAAGAAGTGACCCTTTGTCACCTTCAGCTCATCAACTGCTCTCTCAAATGACATCCAAAACTGTGGCTTGATGATTATTTTATTAGATATTAATATAACAGCACGTTTAAGTGAATTTTGTGAGCACTGCTAGTCTCTGCAGCAGTTTGGAGAGTAAAATGCTGTATAAGGGCTAAAAGCACTACTTGTGCACTTCATGTTCTAAAAATTAAAAACAGGCTGAGAGTGCCATTTCCTGCATTGTTTGGTTTGGGGACTGGCTTTTTCTAGTGCCTCTTGGGTGACCTTTTATAACACTGTAATGAGTAGGATGTATATACACGCACTGGGATATTGCAAAGAAGTATTCTCTTAAATCACCTTGTAAAAATAAAAAAGAACAATGTCTATATGCAGTGTAAATTCACAGTACTTGAACTGTGGGTTCTGTGAAAACTTCACAGCATTGCACATTATTCTTTGTTATTTACCTTAAAATATGTTTTCTAGATTTGCAACACACAGAAGGACAGCTCCAAATGGAAGAATTTCCAGTGAGTATTTAGAGTGTACATCAGTGGTGGTTCATGAAATGGGATGTCTGGACTAAGTGGGGAGAAACCATAAAAAAACCCAAACACATCTTTATTTACAGTTATTGCTCAGCTGGTGTTAAAGAAGGGAATTTGTAGATTGTGGTGTGAAATTGCACTTCCCAGCTGCTCCTCTGTATATTATGCTATGAAATTGCACCTGCCTAGTGCTCCTAACGATGTGCAAGGGCCCTTTCCAGAAGTGTGGCAACCTTTCCTCCTTCACTTGCTGCCTTTAAGGCTGCAGAATTCAGGAGGTGATGGGACTTTTTTGAATTGCAGGTCAAAGAACTTGATTTATATGCAATTCAAAAACAGACACCGAAATATCCAGATCCTTGTATCCAACAAACTTCTGCAAATGTGGTTTGGTAGTTTAGTTACTGCAGAGAATGCAATAACATTATTTTTATTCTTTCTGCAGCTTCCTGAGCTCCAAGCCACTTACTTGCGTTTCATCATCAAATCTGCCTTTGATCATTTTGTGTCAGTGCACCGGGTGATGGCAGAGGGCACGGCAGAGAACGCTTGAGTCCAGCTTAAATTTGGGCCTCCATTATATTTTTTTAATACGGAAGTTACATTTTGACAGCTGCACTGCAGAGAATGTTTATTATTAGAACATTGTATTAAAGTGGTTTTTTCGAAGGTATGGATGTGGTATGTATTCTTTGCTGGTTTAATGTATGGAATAGAATAGGAGAATATAGAATCATTTAGGTTGGAAATGACTTTTAAGATCATCAAGTCCAACCACAAAGCAGGGCTGTTGTTGATTGTAGTAACAGCTTTCTCATTTTGTAACCTAAACTGTCAGCCTAGAACACTTGAGCATAACTGAGTCCATTTAAGTTAGTATGTTTATATCAGGCTTTCATGATACATGAATTAAAACTCAGTTTCCTGTAAAATGCTTCCCTTGTGCTCTGAGTTAAATAGAAAAGAAGTGTGAACTACACAAGTGGGATGTATTACCTCCTACTGTCAAACAAGTCCTTCAAAAGTCCTTAAATTGGTAACTTCCTGATCAGCTCAAACTCAGAGATTATTAGAATGAATATAAATGTCTGCTAATGCTTAGAAATAACCTGGGGAGACAGGCAGGGCAGGGAGGGAAATAATCTGAAGCCATATGAAGTGCTTTGATAGACTTTTAATAATTGTAGATCAATCCCTTGTTTCTATAAATATTTTCTAGAATCAGGTCACAGCCGCCAGTGCTTTATGCTGGGACCATCATAACAAATACTCATGGAAACAGATGTTGATAGAGATTGTCTTGCTCAGAAGCCTGCTGAAGTCAGTGAAAGGGAACATTTTATATATACAAGTGCAATGTGTCTTGTAATGTGAAATCAGTTGCTTTGCATGCCAGTGGACTCTTGGAAATGTCACCACCCGGAAGTTTCTCCTGCAGGATATTCCTTACAAGTGTAAACGTTGGTATCCAGAGCTCAATGGACCCAGGTCCCACATTACTGCATGTGGTATAAGAGTAGTAAGTTACTACAGAGCAGAAGTTGGTGTTGTAGGGATGACACCTGAAAGCCTCTGGACAAACATAATGAGCCTCATTACAGATGCTCCTTAGATGCACATACAGCATTCTTTTTTTTCTTCTTGTCTCTAGGGCTGTTCTTGAATTCTTTTTTTATTCCTTAGTCTTAGGTTTGTGACAAATTCTTCTTGAACTTCTTTATCCATAGTCTTCACGAACTTCTTTATCTATAGTCTTTACTTTGAAGTCCTCTTCTTTTTCTATTTCAGTTTTTCCAGGATGGCACGTATCTCCTGGGGGTGGTAATTCCAAGGCCCCACTCCGCCCTGCAAAGGCAATAAAATGACACAGTGATGCTCAAACAGACAGAGCAGAAGTCCTTCAGAGCACAGCAGCTGCACCAGAACTGCGGGCAGGTGTGCCTGGGCTCCCTTCCCACGGGAGCCATCCCTGGGAGATGGTTTTGCACTGGTTACACCCTGCTGTGTCACTGGGATAGAGCCAGTGTCTGCATCGTGGAGGTGGGAAGTGTTCCTGGATCTCACAGCTTAGATGTACCTCGGGTTACTAGTGAGCCAAAAGATCAATATTTGAGCAAGACTGAGGTGTACATCAAATATGTACATTCTGAAGGCTCAGACTGGTTTTGCTGCATGTTCATTTCTCTCCACAGGTACAGTGCCTTGTGAAATGTTGAGCCCTCAAACAGAATGAAACACTGACTGTTAAACGTAAAGCAGTCTCAAGTTACCTTGAAATTTTAAAACCTCTATGTTGTGCTCATTGCTACTGCTATTTTTTACCTTGTAGATGACCTTCCCTCCTTGAAGCAGGTAGAGTCGTTCTGGCAGCGCAGCGTATTTTGAACTGCTCAGGTTTTCCATAGTGTCTAAAACCACTGGGCATAGAGGGTGATTTTTCTGAAGGAATTGTGCTGCAATTTTTCGATCTTCAAGGCTTCTGTGATTTTTAATAACAACATTGTTTTTAAAAGCCCATCCATCTGAAACAAATGAAGATGAGATTTAGCAAGGAACATTTTGAATGTTCAAAGGTGGACAGGTAGTGTGTGTCATATCCCAAAACTAGGTTAAAATAATCTTGCCGTTTATTCCTAACACCAAAACCTGCCATGAAATGAAAGCCCCCCTCAGACTATGGGAGCACTAGAGCTTTTCAAATAAATGGTCTCAAGATCAATTTTTTTTTCCTTTAATTTCATCAAACTGTATTTTCCCCTTGCCCTGGATTCAAAAATATTTGATGGATTTTAGCTGAAATTTTCCCACATAAACCGACCTTAGAAAGACACCAGGTGGGGAATATATGTTCTATTTGGGCAAGGTTTGTCAGTGTTGTTCATTGTACTTGACTGTACTCATTAAGCCTAGAAACCAAAATTACAGGTCTGTGAGAAGCAAAACACGTGAGCCAGGACACACCTTTGTTTTTCAGAACTGTGCAAACAAACATTTGCACACAACTCTTCCCAGTAAAGTGGAAACTCGTTAAAAGGGTTTGATGACTGACTTAGTCATGATCTGATTCTCAGCTGCTGAAAATGACATTTTGCTAGAAAACTGTAAAGGTTAGGTTTTAGAAAAACATTTAATCCTAGGATAAAACCAGTGCCAATGTGTTACGTAGAATCCAGTGCAGATAAACAAGGGTGTACTCTCTGCTTGCTAAATTTTTCAAATTGGAGTCTGTGTCCTGTTCTTGGAAAATGTTAAAAACTGATTTTTTTTCTGTTAACACATAACATGCTGGCATTGTACGCTTAACTTTTGTTCTATGAAATGTCTTTTCTTCCTCTTTCCAAAAGGAGCTGTACTAACACTTGGAGGCAATTTTTTAAAGGTATCACTGTGTCCTTCACAGAGCTGTGTCTTCAGCAGGAATAACTCAGTGTCAAGTCAGATGTGTGAGTAAAATCTTAGGAGAATTAGGGACACAAACTGGGGCCTCAATGTGGTGTTGCCACTTGATTTGAAGGTTTCTCTCCTGTTTGCAGCCCCCTCCTTCGCTAACACACTTTTTTTTCCTACAGGAAATGACACATCTGGAGCTGTGGTTGGCATCTCTGTGGTGTTTGTACTGTACCTACTGCGTGAGCTTCCTCAATGTAGATGATAAGGAAATCTGCTATTGAGCTGAAATCTTTGATGAGCTTGTTGAACTCATCAAATTTTAACATAAACGAAGGTCAGGTGCAACTTCCAAAATTCAGGATTAAAGGTCGGTTATCTGGGGGAAAAAAGAAAATGTGGTTAAGCAAAGGGAGGAAGGACGGAATTAATTACACTGAACTGAGGCTCTGGTGCAGAGTCTCCTGGACAACACTAAGTCACTTAATCCATAAACCTCTCCTAGGTCATTAAACTCAGCAGCAAAACCTCTGCACCTCTGCAAAGCAGGCTTAAAGGTGTTTCTCCTAGCCTGGCTCTGATCTGTGCCACACCCAGCAAGGAGCTTACCTGAGGGAACCCTGCCCAGTACAGGCAGGAGGCACCCTGCACTCACACAGCTGCTCTTTTCCTCATCACAAGAGCCAATTCGTAAGTTACCAACGTTTTTGGGGTAGGGAACTGATCCAAAATGGGCATCTCAGCCTCTCTGGGATCTTTAGTATGGAGCAGCTTCAAAAATACTAAACGTGGCCTTCTGAAGGTTATCCAGGGACAGTGGATAGTTCAGGGGTGGGTATTAAGGACAGAGTCCCAGTGCCTTTTCATGTCCAGATTTTTTTAGATGTGTCAGTTCAAGCTGAGCTGAGGGGAAGCTGCAGACTTTTCAGTCATGCATCACAGGCTTTCATGCTTTCAATGTATTTCTGCAATTTCCTGTCCAAACAGAACTCTGGTTATTTATTATTATTAAGCTAACCTTACACTGGCAAAAGTATCTGCAGTTGCTTACAAATTAACACATTATTGTGTTGGTGTTGGCATCTGTTTGCAAGACCTTGATGTAAGAGAGCTTGCAGGATTTTTAAGCACCTCTTCTAGTCTGCTTACGCTAGATTACATGAAATTTGTTCAAGATCTTTCTGGCTGGGCTTAACTTAAAAGCTGCTGCTAACATAGATCCACATCCTAAAGAATTAAATAACAGTGGTACCTTCCTGTAGATTTTGTGTATCTCTTCCATTTTGCTTCCCCTTTTCTACATAAATATCTCTATATAATTAGGAAAGCAGAGTGAGAGAAGGATGTAATTCCTCCCGTGGGGATGGAGGCTGTAGCTTAATGATTAATTCCACGTTCTGCCGAGATCTCAGTGGGAGGCAGTGGACAAAGTACAAAGCAGCTACTTCTGCTTTATTGCCAGCCACTTTGGATCTGGAGAAACCCACCCTGTGCTTTCTAGGCTTTAGGTTGGCTGAGGGAGCTGCTGTGGAATTTTCTGTATGGACAGGGAACGACAGCCAACACTCGTGAATCATTGCACACGGTTCAATTCTGGGCCTTCTCTCCCTAAAACAAATTATTACCCTGGCTTTCAGCAAAACCTGTTTCCAGGCAGAGCCAGCTCTTGCAAAAAGTTTGTAAGCTCAGTGGTGTAAAGAGATAGCATAGACAGGGTGATAAATGCAGGTTATTTTTGAAAATCAAGAGGCAGCTGGAGTAAATGTGCTGCATCTTCTCCGTGAAGTAAGTGCTGGTGGTCTGCACATGATGCACTGAGGTGCCAGCTGCCTGTCCCTGTTCCCTCAGCAGCATCTCCTCGTTTATGCTCTCAGCAAACCAAACCCAGCTGCATGGCTCAATTACTGACCTTCCATGAAATCCAGGAGGTGACGAACTTCCCCGCCAAGGGTCACCACCGGCGTGTTGGGAGCCGGGTGCCCCTCGTAGGCTTCATCCTCCAGCCTCTTCCACTTCACCTTCAGCACAAACAGCAAATACTTGAAGCTGAAAAAAGTCGGGCCCCAGTTCTCGTAGCTGAACTTTGGATTCTTGTTCATTCTGCTCTTCTCGCCCATCTTCAGGATGTACCTTTTCATGGCGTTAGGGAACAGTATCATCAGTGTTTTGCCAACAACAACAGACAGAGTAACCTGCAGAAGAATCAGGATTTTCTGTAGGAATACCCTGATGCCAGACATCGTGGTGGAGAGGTCTGGCTGCTCCTGATGGGAGCACAATGTAAGGTAGGGGCAAAGGTAGAAGGTGAGGGGGAGGGAAAATGTTCACGTGTTCGGTTCAGTTTCTGCCTTGCCGCGCACACTGTTCCCTCCTGCACTGCAGCCCCTGTGCGAGCAAGGATCCTGTCAGCCGTGCTCCCTCCAGCTGCACCAAAGGCAGCAACTGCAGCCAGGGTGGATGTGTGGTGCTCACTGCAGAGCCGTGAGGCTTATCTACAAATGTGGTCTGTGTTTTGCTAATGAGAGCAGCGGGATCAGGATGTTCTCCCTGAATCCCGGACTAACGACTAAGGCGCTGATGCTTGCGGCCTTGGGGTGATGCAGATGCTGTGCAAACAGTGCCCTGTTCCTCCTGCTCTGCCTGCTCTGGGGCTCTGCTGCACTCCAGGGTTTGGCATTTCGGGCTGAAGGATTAAAAAACACAAACAAACAAACAAACAAACAAACGAAACACCACAAAAAACCCCCTCCAGTGTATATAATATCCAGCTGGCCCCAGCACAGGAGGGACGTGGATCTGTTGGAGCGAGGCCTCAGGAGGCCACCAAGATCAGTGGGGTGGAGCTGCTCTGCTATGAGGCAAGGCTGGGAGAACTGGGATTGTTCAGCCTGGAGAAGAGAAGGTGCTGTGGTGGCCTAATTGTGGCCTTCCAGCACCTGAAAGGAGACAAGACAGATGGAGAGAGGCTATTGACAAGGGCCTGGAGTGACAGGACGAGGGGAAATGGCTTCAAACCAACAGAGAGCAGGTTTAAATCCGATATTAGGAAGAAATTCTCTCCTTTGAGGGTGGTGAAACCCTGGCACAGGGTGCCCAGAGAAGCTGTGGCTGCCCCTGGATCCCTGGCAGTGTCCAAGGCCAGGCTGGATGGGGCTGGGAGCACCCCGGTCTGGTGGGAGGTGTCCCTGCCCATGGCAGGGGGTTGGAATGGCATGATCTTTAATGTCCCTTCCAACCCAAACCATTCTGTGATGCTCTGATAAAACTCTCAGTTACCAAAACATGCAATGTACGTTTATAACAGATGTATAAGCGTATGATTATCTACAGCCCCTGTGTGTATTTGAGCACAGACGGTCGCAGACCCCCAGCGGCCGCCACACCTGACCAGCCGCGCTCGGGCCGCCGCGGGCCCTTTAAGGGGGCGG
>WEIT01018824.1:46257-71085 GCA_013389985.1 Dryoscopus gambensis
GGTTCCATCACGCTGTCTCCCCGCAGGTGCTGGGCTGGCGGATGGTGCCGGTCCCCGGCCCCTCGCGCTGTACCCCCTCAGGTGCTGGGGCCGTGAGCCCGGTCGCCTCACCCTGCGCACCCCTCAGGCGCTGGGCTGGCAGGTCCCGGTCCGCGCTCCCGGTCCGTTCCCGTTGTCTCCGTGCAGGCGCTGGGGGGGCGGGTCCTGGTCCCCTCACGCTGTGTCCCCGCAGGTGCTGGGCTGGCGAGTGGCCGCCGCCGTCACCTGGTCCGTGCTGCTGCTGCCCCTCTGCACCGCGGCCTTCGTCGTCCTCAGCGGCCTCGACCTGTTCCACCCGGTGCGCTGGATCTCGAGTAGGTGCCCGGCCGTGTTTTCCGGCTTTTGCCCTCACGTGTTTGCGTTTTTGTTTTGTTTTTTTTCCCATGCTGTTGTTTCGGGCTCTGTCCCAGATAACGGGGACTCACGGTATCGTGTTACACCGGTGTTTTGAACGGCTTTTGGCCTTTGAAATGTTTGTGTGTTACAACCACAGCAGCCACAGTGCACCCTAGGTAGGAGTAAGTGTTGCAAGTTCATGTGAGTATATGCCTCACAGAAGAAAAAAACCAGGTTAAGTGCTTTAGTTGTGTGTTCTGAGTACTTGGACACCCTTCCCCTTCCACCCTGTGCTGCTGCTGTTTCCATAAACAGCTTCAGTTTTCTCTGGTGCACTGAATCCTAAGAGAAATTCCTGAAGCAGCCACTCTGCGTGGTGAGAATAACTTTCCCCTGAGTGCCTACAACGAAAATTGAGAGATGTTTAGCTGGAAGCTTGATGCCTGTGACTATTGAGCTGCTTCAGGCAGAGAGAATTGACCTCCTTCCTCCTCTGAGAGTAGAAAAACCCAAAAGAACCACTCTGTAAGAAATTTCTTCCCTTTTTAGTGTGGCTGGATGGCAGCAGCTTTTCTTAAATGAAGGGAAATGTGGTATTTGAGCCATAGTTTAATTCACTTTGAAAGATTTTTTTTTTAAAAACAAACTTCTGTGTGTTCATTTATAAGAAAATCAGTTATAAGGGTGTAAAATAGTTTCTATGACGTTTCAGTATGCTTTTGTGCAGAAATGTTGTGTAGCTGGGCAGATCTCACGTGGGATTAGAGTCCATTGACCATTACTCCCCCTTAAGCACTTAGAGGATTATTGTCAATTGCTTAAGTGCTCTTTTCTGTTACTTAAAGTGTTGCTGCTGTGTTATTGCAATTTCCTGAACTATAATTTCTTTTTTTTTAGATTCTTTCAATGATTTGTATACTTCCTACATCATCTTTTGTATCTTCCTGATGTCTGTGGTAATAATAGTAATAAGCATCTTCAACGTTGAATTTTATGCAGGTGGGTTGTGTAAATTGTTGAACTGTCTTTGATACCTGAATTAAATAAGATGATAATTTATAATTTAGTGACTGACCCTGATTGTGAAAAGTTCTTTGGTGACAATGGTGGGGTTATTTTTATTTTTTATGAAAGGTTTTATTAGTAATAAGTGAAAATGAATTTTCTGCTCTTATTTACAGTTGTGCCATCGATACCATGCTCTCGATTAGCACTGATAGGAAAAATTATTCACCCTCATCAAGTCATCCATTCCTTTGTTCATGCTATCATGGGAATGCTGGTTGCTTGGTGTGCTACAGTCATGACAAAAGGCAGGTTCCAGTTTCTTGCTGTGTCCTGCACGCCTTCAGAAAGGTAATTGTGTGTGTCAAAGATAAAAAAACTTTTGTTGTAAAGTGTATTTACTGATGGTTTCTTTCAAAAAGAATCCCTAGAATTTGGGTATTCCCAAAAATCAGCAATTATATGTTGATTTTTTGTGTTAAAGAACAGAAAATAACAAAGCACAGAGAAATAACTGAAACAGAAAAACTAAATTGCCAGTATTCTTAATGAAAAGTTGATGACAACTTGGTTGTCACTTGAACTAAGTCTTGGTCTTGTGGTTAATGGGACATATTTCATAAATACTGGAAGCATCCTCACATATAAACTACAAAAACAGCTGGTGGGATTTCTACTTAGCAAAAACTTACTGAGATACCATCAGATGTACTGATCTGGAAAAGAAAATCAAACTTCTGATTTGAGTTTCCTAAGGCTTGAACAGCTTTTTGTTTTGAACTCAGAATTGATTCTAGGTTTTCTATTTTAGCCTAGAAGATGCTGTTCCTCAGATGTGCCTAAACGAGTATCACCTCTTCTTTCTGCTTTCTGGAGCTTTCTTGGGATACAGTTACAGCCTTTTCTATCTTATTAACAACATGAATTATTTGCCATTTCCAATCATACAGGTAAGAGGTTTAAGCACCTTTGTGGAAAGACACGTGTAAGTGAAACAGTGATCAAAAAAGCCTGGATAATTTATGAGTATGGCAGTAGGAGCTGCCTGTGGGAACTGCTGTCACTGATGGAGGAAGTGTACACCCAGCTTTAAATGCCAGCAGTGCTCATCCTCCTCCTTCCTGCTCAGCTTCTTTTAAATGAACACAGAAATTGGGATGCTGTGACTCTTGACGTTTAGCCTGCTCTGATGCACGTTAAAAGCTGGCTGAGCTGGCAGGTGAACCACAGGAACCAGACATGTGCACAAGCTGGGTATCAGTTCCTGGAACTGACAGCAAGGGTCACCTAAAAGCTGAAAATCTTGACAGCTAAAAAAAAAAAAGTAGCATATTATCAGTTATAACTGGGTTCCAACTGTACCAGCTCAGCTCAAGTCTTAATAGCACATTAAATCTTGCTTAGAGCTCAGCATCCAAAGCCTTTTTGTGTGTGAGGCGCTATGGAAACTGAAATTCCATTAAATCCTCTGGAGGAGTCCTGCAGAAATCTGTACCAGTGTGAAACATCATCTTAGAAACACTTCTGTTGCTGCAGCCTCACAGCAGCCATTAATTTTGCCTGATTGCCAGATTGACACAGTCCAACCAATTTGGCAAGAGTTGTCTTTAAACAAGGTTGGTCGTATTAGTGAAAAACACACGTGCTGCATCATGCTGAACATTCAGTTCATCAGCAAACCAAGCAGCATTTTGTCACAGAAATATGTTTTAAAAATCTATTTCAGTATTGTTAATTCTCCTTTTTTTTTTGTCTTGAGGTTTTTTCCTGATTCAACTTAGTCAAATAAAAAATTAAATCACTTTGGCTGCATTTTCATAGTTTCATTTGTCAGCTAGGTTGCTTTTGTCATTTGGAAACATATATAGTTCATTTATTGGGAGGAAAGCATCAGTATTATGTTGGTTTTACTGCTTGGAGGATTACTGACTCTGGAACTCAGGCTTGTCTAAATTTTCCCTGTATTTTAATTGAACATTTAAAATCTAAATGAAATCTAGTAGATTAAAAGATGCCTTTTCCCCCCTTTATTTTGCATTAGACAGAGCTACTCTATTTTGTTCTCTTGTGTATTGAGTCAATCTACCCCATCTTCAATTTCCACTGCTACAAGTAGGAAAAAGGATAGGAACTAGACATGAGCATAAAATGTCAGGAAAGATTGGGAGCATAAATTATAAATGTAACACCTGGAATTACCTTAAATTAAGCTTTTAATTGATCTAGACTACAGGCTTTCAAGTACCTTATGCTTTTTTTGTTGTATTATTTTTATTAACTGTTTCACTGATTTGTTCTGAATGTGGAATACTAAACTATTTATTTTGTTTGGTTTTAGCAATACAAGTATTTACGTTTCAGAAGATCTTTGCCTCTCCTGATAAAACACAGTTGTGTGGAATCACTCTATTTCGTTAGAAACTTCTGTGTCACATATTACTTTTTTGGTAAGGGTTCCTGAAATTCTCTCTCTCTATTTGTAATTCTTGTATTTGAAAACTTTCAGTCAGGCTTTGGACTGTTCCTTCCTTTGCCTGGTAGTGGAAATGTAGTGTCCCAGAGCTGAACCTGACGCAGCAGCAGTGGGCAGGACTTCACTGTGTGTAATGCTGGTCTGTCTTCACTGGTTTTTAGGCAAAGATTAGCACTTTGCCTTTATTCTCAAGTGCCCTGTATATTATTTGGAGGGAGCTTGGGATGGCTCCCTCCTTTAAGAAAATGGAGTTGGGTCTGTGGTACAAAAAAAAAATCTCTGCTGCTGAACGTAATTGCACTGGACTTTGTAAAAATCAGGAATTCTTTGTTAGGGCTGTGATTATCCTCCTAAATGATGTCAAAATATGCAAGAATTATTATCCCTTTATTTACATCAGGGGATAAATTAGAAGTATGGTGGTTCTATATCAGATTCCATTAAGTCTTTAAAAGCACTTTGCTGCTGCCTGGGCTGTAGTGAAAATTAATACTAAATTACTATTAACCTTCTTTTGTTAGTGAGGAAACACAAGTAACTCGCTGCTGAGAAGCAGCAATAGAAGAGAAGGCCTGCATCTCTCAGTGTGTAGCTGCTGGCCAGAAGCCTTTGTTCATTCTCTTTTTTCTATTTCTTAAAACAAAATAACCCCAAAGGCAGATTGTTTCCTTGTCCATGTGAGTTACAAGACCAGTCTCTTGTCTCTGCATGAATTCTACTTTTTGTCTTCTTTATGCCCTGACGTGTGTGTGTTTTGTAGTGTTGTATCTGTTTCAGAGTTTCTTTCTGGCCCCCTAGGTTACATCCCAAAGGTATGGATATGCACCACGATGGATCTGCATACAGACAGGTAGGTAGGACATGGTGCTGGAAACTTGGAATGCTGGCTGACAGCTGCCTTGGCTGAGGGAGTCCAGCTTGGTGGCAGGACTCTGTTCTTTGCCTGCCCCCACAGAACATGGGGAGCTTTGGCCGCTTCTGGAATGAATCCTAAACGAACCAGCATCCCCTTGTAGGAACCATCTTGTCATTAAGATAGTATTTAGGAAATCATCTTTATTTTTCTGTAAGTCTCTAAAATATTAGAAAGGGTAAACACTCCAAATTGCATCTATGAGCTTTATTTGCTTTTCTGTGGTGTTGTTTGGGGGGGAAAATCTTTATTTTTATATGGCTGCTGTTTGTTTTAAAATAGGGAAGCTGGAGTCTTAATATCTTAATTGACTAAAACTGTAGTCATTAATGCTTATTTCATATTTCTTTTCCTTGATTTCATAAATTTTTCTTTATTTCATCAATTGTCAAAAAATCAAGGAGCTGGTATCTCAAACATACTTAAACATTTTTTGTTAAGAGTAACTTTATTCCTGCAGTTGTTGCCACTTTAACAGCTTGCTGCAGACATCTTTCATAATAAGAATACTAAAATAGTTATATCCTCTTGGTTATTTTATTTGCAGTAAATTACATCCTCTTGACACTCTGAGTGGCTTATTGGACCTTTCCTTGTTCTACCATACCTGGCTGAGTGGTGTGTTTCTTCTGATGAGCTGGTACATTGCTTGGCTGCTCTTCAAAATCTATGCCACAGAGGTGAGTACTGGTGACAGTGCTCAAGTTAGAACATCAGTGTGGCACAGATAATTCTTGCATTTCAGAAGAAGTTCTACTAGGAAATAACTCATTGTGAGTTCTTGAATTTTCACAGCATGCACTGCAGATAGTCACTGAAAACTAAATAGTCAAGAGAGGTCTGGCATTAACTGACTTTCCCTTTCTTCTCATAGCAAGACCTGTACTCCTTACAAAAAATGTTTTGTTACTGCCACCTCCTCCTCTTACTCCTCTGCTTCTGTTTCCAGATATTTCCTTATAAGAATAGAGAGGAAAAAATTGTTCATGTAACTTGATTTTTATTTTTTTTAATTAAAACACAACAAGACTCTCGATAAAAGAGAAGAAAAGTGAGGTTTGAATCCTGGGTCGATGTACTGGTGCAAAGCACTCATGGAATTAAACGGCAAATCCAGTACTGTTGGGGTGTTTAATTAGCTTTAATTAGAAAGGTGTAGTTGTTGTGACTACGTGGAGAAGAGATCAGCAATGAGTCAAGCATGACAACAGCTCTGAGGTGTGAGCAACCTGTCTCAAAGGATAATAACAAGCACCAGTGAACACTGTGTCAACATCTATAATTACTGTATTGCTTATAAAACTGTGGAAGACAAAAGAAACATCCATCTGTGAGAGTATAAAATGGACTTTCCCCTTTTGGCTGATGAAAAAAATTTGTTTATCCACGTGATTTTGTTTTTTTTAATGAGCTAAAAAACTTCCAAAGCTGTTTTCAAATATTTGCATAGTGTTAACTGAAAAGTCAGGGAAGAAATTTTAAAATTTTACAATTTAAAATTACAACACCTTGAAAGCACAATTGCTACTTCAACTTTCAGTGTTGCAGTTGGAAACAGAGGAGAATAAGGTTATGATGTGTAAAATGAGTGCAGTAACACAAAACTAACAGGTAATCTGTGCCCAAATTGAACTGTGTGAAACAGCATTAAAACAATGGGATGCTTGATACAATTCAAGCATGCTATTTACATTTTAAATGTTGTAGCCACAGAAATTCTATTAAAACACAGGATATTAATACCATGATGATAAAAATAAGAATTCTTCAGTGTATCAGTGGAACAGCACAAAAGAAGAATTTCAAAAATCTTTTTATTTGCTAAAAGAACCCTCAGCTCTTCACTAGAATTGTTACCCAGGTGTAAAGACAGACACTGCAGTTCAGGTTTCAGTCTTGTTTTGGAATATGGTGTTATTAGTTTTTCCCAGGTATGTGGTTAGAGGAATTTCTTACATAAAGATGTGATGCCCCTAGCCATAAATTATATGAGCACATTTATTTGAAGATAAAGATACCTGGGTTTTCTAAGATTTCTCAATTTTAAACGAAAGGAGTAAACCCTTTTTGTTTCTGTGTTAGAAATTCCAGGCCAGTTTACCGGTCTTTCATAAGATTTTCTTGTGCTTTCCTCTGTATAACACAACTTTTGATGTTTGTATTTAGAGTCATCATTTTCCCATTCAACCAACATTTGCTCAGGAGACAGACCAGTGCCTGCCTAAAATCTTAAACAGCAATCCTCCCCTCCTTATAAAGGTAATTGAACTCCTACCTCTTCCCTGATAGGTGTGTGCTGAAAAGGTGTTTTTCAGAGCATTCAGTCACATCTTACAGGTACCAGTTCTGTTCACTGAGGGGTTCCTTGAAAAGCTTCTCAGAGCGCTCACAGCCGCATTTAATGATGAAAATTTGTTTAGTAGTGACATCTGCTGGTGCTCACCACAGTTACTGTAAGCTGAAGATTCATTTAGCAGAGGTAAGATCTGTGTGCAACAGAAGTGTAATTGTGTGTGCTGATGCAAAAACAGCAGCTTAGTGGCATTCAGGTTTTTGTAACTCAACTGCGAGTCTTGTCACATAAGCAGGTGTTTTCTCAAACCTTTGTACTCTCAACATCTTGTCCCTGCTACACATATTTGAGCTCTTAACATGTGTGTTCTCTCTTGAAATGAAAAATATATCCATATTTAGGTTGGAAGTTGAGTTTTTTTAATAAAAGGCAATAGTAAAAAGCTACTTAAAACCTGTGAGTAAAGTGAGGAATTTTGATCTATGGTAATCATTAATAGGACTTACTGATTATGGTACTTAGAAATTGGAGACCTCATTTAAGAGGTATTATGTAAATAAAGATAAGAATATTCTCTTGCACATGCAAAATCTGCCTTTACTGATTTTACAGATTTCTGATGAGGCTGCAGATATAATGGGCTGCAATACCTCATTAAGCTTTGCTGCATTATCTGAGGATAGGTGGGGAAGAGTTGAGCACAAACAGTTAAAGGAACAGGAAATCTAATTTATGATCTCAGATGTCATTAAAATGTCCTATTTAAAATAGGGTTTGAATATTGTGAGAAATGTGAGTATTTTTAGTTTGGCACATGAATTGCTTAATCCCATGAAAAAGCAGTGGTATGTTGGTTGCATAAGGCACTGACCCTAAAGCCGTAGTTGAGCTCTGGTTTGCAAAAACAGTTCTTTTCTTAGACTTTTTAGTGTCTTAACATCTTTCTGCCTGAGCAGTTAGAATAAAAAAGTGTTAGATCTTCTTGAACTTCTGAGAACTGACATATCCTAACAGCTCGGCAGCTCCATCCAGAGTGGTTCTAGGGATTTGCCTGCATTCTCTTTCTGTTACGTGGCTGGCTTTAGCCTGTGGGAACTCATTCTTTGGTAGGGATTCATTTTTGTATGGATAACTACTTTTTTTTAAGCCAACACATTAGGCTTTGCATGCACTAAACCATTTTCCTTTCTTTGTAGTTTTTAGCCTTACAAGACTTGATGTTACTTTCCCAGTATTCTCCTGTTCGACGACAGGAAGTCTTTAGCCTTAGTCAGCCAGGTAATTATAAAAATTATTTTGTGTTGATTCCTTTTTAAAAATCAGTGAAATGCTCTTAGAAATAGTGTAGTGCTGTGAGGCATGCTACAGAAGCCAGGAGCCTCTTCCCTCTTCCAAAAGGATGCTTAATTACCTATATTCATGTTGTTTCATCTGCTAAACTCAACCAGTTCTGGTGTCTGTTGGATTTAAATGATAGCCATGAGGAAGCACAGGTTCAGGATTTCGAAAGCAAGGCCCACTTCACACCACCAGTCAGATAGTCCAGACTGGAAAATCTAACAGATGTGTAGGGAAGCTGAATGTTGAGGTGGGAGTGAGGGGAAATTAGGGACAAATACTGAGTCACCACTGCGGCTATGAGAGCAAACACTGGCTGTAACTTCAATTAGTTCACAGTCCTTTTGCTGTACTCAGATACAGCAGAGGAGGTCAATTAAAACTGCTTAGAGGCCTTCAGGAACTTTTTGTAGCACCTTATCAGAAATTCTAGTGTTTGTACTGCTCCAAAATTGTTTTGCCATCCTCACTGATATTTGTTCATTTTAGCTGTTCAGTGATTTCAGATCTGATGGGCTGAACTGCTTGTGTTTCCTGCTTGCTTAGCAGGTTTCACTGAGTTACCCATAGAATCTGTCCATGTTTTCATCTTCCTCTCAGTACAAACAAGCTGTCACAGTGGAAATGCCCTGTGGTGTTTTAGAAGCTGAGTGGCACTGTCCCAGTGAAGCTCCTGCTGAGAGCACGTGGGCACTGTGAGAACAGATGCAGGGAGGAGCAGCTGGGTTAAAGCCTGCCCTTTGTGTGCACTGCCAGGTGGGCACCCACACAACTGGACTGCGATATCCCGGGAGTGTTTGAGTCTCCTGAGTGACCTCACCCAGAGGCTGATTGCACAGCAGGAAGCAGCAGCAGCAAATGGGAGAGCAAAGCTGCCAGTGGGAGAGCTGAAGGTACCTCCACAGACTCCAGGTATGTGAGGAAATGCTCATAAAGGTTTGTAAAGCATGAAAGTACCAATAGATACCTTAGTCTCAATTAAATTTTATGAGGAAAATGAGGGATTTCTGCAAATAAATGCAAACAAAAAAGATCCTCCCCAATCAGTCTTAGGTATTTGTACTGAAATAATCCCAAAATAGCTAGAAAACTTGCAATTCTCATGGTTACTCAGTGTGTTTACTTGCATGATATTATGTTCAAGACAGTATTTTTTCCATACTTGCATGAATAAAAAAAGTCTGATTATCACAGTTTCAGTAAGTGGTTTAACATAGCACAGGGAGAATTTAAGTCTTGCCAAGAGATGCTCTGTAATTTGCATAACTGCTCTTATGATGAGTTTAAGATGGTAAAATTAGGTTTTGTTTATGTTTGTGTGATTCACTAATATCACTGTAGAGTGAGGAAAGCCCAGCCTGACTCCTGAGCTGTGAGCAGCCTCCAGGCATTTTGAGTGTTTCACATGCCAGACTTGGGCATCATTCCTGGCAGCACAGCTGTGTTAGCACAAGGCTGCCAGGTAATGGAATCCCTTAGCAGGCAGTGCCCTGGCAACAGCAGGGACTGTTGGTATGTCACTAGAATTTCTTCTAGTGCTGCTGATCCTTGGCTTTTGAGATGGACATGCCTTTTCTTACCTACCAATCAAAATGACTTGTCGTTCTATAGGCAGCCTTTTTTCTTATACTTAGTGCTAAAAACCCACTTTACATATATAGCAGTGTGTAGTAATGTTGGCTAGCAGAAGGAGTAAACTACATAAATCCACAAGGATCCTTCTCATCACTTGCTGTTTTTAAGCTGATGAACTTTGAAAATACTCCATGCTTATGTTGATGTGTACTTCTTTGCAAGACCAGAGTGCTAGCCATGTCGTTTAATAAAAGCTCTGATACAGAAGTTGTTGAAATAGCAATCAAAAAACAAGCCCATCTCCTATTTCATTGTGCCAGCCTGTTGTCTTCATGCAGTGTGTTCTTTGTCACTAGGAGCTGTTGGGAGAGAAGACGTGTCATTCCAGTCACAGAGGTCCAACATTGTTCTCAGAGCCTCCATGTCTCCACTGGTTAAGCCATCCCTGATGCCTGTGAAGACGTCTCCTGGCTCTGATGTTGGTTCACCTTTCAGCTCCCCTGCTTTAAGTTACAAGATGGGAGTTGTGGATGTAAAGTCCCCTTGGCAGGGACCGGTCCAAAGTCCCCATGTCGTGAGAAGGGGACCAAAGCTGTGGACATCAGTTCCAGGTAGAGATTCTTCCACAGCACTGTCTTGAGCCTCAGAGCCATAAGTGTAGGAACCATGTCAGTGGGGAGTGCGTTGTGAGGATTAAAGTGACAGCAACCAGTTTTTCTGAAGATACTGTATTTTTCTTGCAGATCAGCAAATGAATGGTTCCCACCATGAATCCTTCCCAGTGCTCTCTGCTGCAAGAACTGGCAGTGAGGCAGTGCAGCCAAGACTTATTTACACGTGGCTGCAGAACAAGCAAGAACAGGTGGAGTAAAACTGCAGTGCATGGAGGGTGCAGCTTAGGTGTATCTCTCTGGAAGAATTTTCCACTTTATGGAACGAATACTTCCTTCTCCACTTAGCTTATATAACACAAGTCCTTCCCTCCAGTCCCTATCTCTATGCTGTGTGGAGATGGCAGGGTTGAGGAGGGCCAACAGTGCATGCCTTAAATGCAGATGATACGTTTAATCTTTTGTTTCTTTTCAGATGAAAAACTTCTTGTCCAAACGGGCGCTGATAATGTATTTCTTCAGCAAGGTAAGGGTGGTCCTGTGTTTGAGACACAGGTTATAGTTCTAAAACCTGTATTTTCATCTCAGGCTTTCCATAAATACAACTTCTTGCTTGCTGTGACTTTCAGAGCAGGATTGTCCCATACCTGCAGAAAATAATATCAATGCTTATTTAAACTCATCTTACTAGAAACTGCATTTTGTTTAAAGCATTCTTAGCCCTTGAAAACTACCTAGGGTAAATCCTTTTCTTCCCCCTTTTTATTCCTCCCCAGTTACAGCTGTAGCATTGTGGGCAGCTCCTGTCCAAAAAGAATTTTACTTCTTTAGATCAGATTTTTATGGCTATTTCCCAAGATCTGCTGGCCTTGCAGGTCTGTTCTGAGGGGAGGGACATGACCCTGTGGAATGTGTAAAACCTTAATGAAACCTGCAAGCTTGGTGATATTATTTATCAAGTGCACTCACAACACTTTGCTTTCTTCTCAGCACCCAGAAGCCTCCATCCAGGCTGTCTTCTCTGATGCCCAAATGCACATCTGGGCTTTGGAAGGTAAGTGGTGTCCAGGTGATCCACTCTGTTGGTTCATGGAAAACACGCTGGGCTCTGTGCTTTATAAAAGTAACAATAAAAATCTTCAAAATGCTTTTGACAAAAACCCAACTGCATTTCAGACACCAACATGGGTAAAGTTCCATGGCAGTTCACTTGTTAGTTTTGAGATCCCACGTGAGATCTCTTTCTTTATGTTCTGTACAGATTCCTAAACTTGATTTCTGGTGGTTCTCTCTCATGTGAACCCACGTATCAGTTTTACATGTTTTCTAGTGACAGATTTATGATGTCTTTCTATAGCAGCTTTTCTGAATAAAGGCTCCGGGTCTTTCTCTGTTCATCAGAGAGCTGAGGGAGGCACTCAGGTAGTAACTTAGCAAATAAAAAGATGGTCTGCAGAGAATTAGAAGAACAATGACAGTATGAAGTTACATTTTGGATTTTTCTTGTTTCTTTCAAAGCCATGAGTAAATACCGATATTGATCAAATTTTTTATTACATTTGACCGTGCAAAGTTGATCAGTTTCCCTGGTGATGTGTTTTATGGGCAGGTGTGCCATGCTGTGTCAGATTGAAGGTGATGGCTTGGGATGTACAGAGTCTGGAGATGGGAATCACACATAATTTTTATATAATCTCTCTTGCTTTACCAATCTCAAGCTGTTACACACCTGTCAAACCAGTGACTAGTTTAGTCCTTGAGCCACAGCTGAGGTGACTGTCAGCTGGCAGCAGCAAGTCCTGTGGAATCTTCAGGCAACACCAAGATCTTTGTTACTGAATTCTCATCTTTTGAAGCATTAATTGCAACAAATTTATTTTTTTTTAAAGGTCTGTCTCACTTGGTAGCAGCCTCCTTTACTGAAGACCAGTTTGGAGTTGTCCAAACTACACTGCCAGCTATCCTGAACACTTTACTGACTCTTCAGGAGGTAAAACTGTTAACTTTTCCTTGCTGCAAGGCAAGTTTAGGAGAAGAGAAGGAGTCTTGTTGATTTTACATAATGACCTTGCTGACTAGTCATAACATTGAAGTTGTTGCCACTAAAACAACTCGTCTGCAGTTAATCTAACCAAAACAGCTGGTTGCCACTATGAAACAGCTGAATAGAAACCCTGTTGGTTTTTTAAAATGTTGAAGGAGAAAACATGGAATGTGTAATTTTCAAGAAATGCTACTCTGTGCTCAGTTGAAGAGTTTATTGCAGGGATGCAGCAATTCTAATACAGTATCTTTTGCAGAGTTAGAACTTAATCTTTATTTGGTTGCACACAGTTCCTGGTGCAACATGGAGCACTTGGAGATGTTGCAAATCTCAGGAGATAAAATCTCTGTCTCTGCTAATACTAAGACACTACTCTCAAATTACTGATGTTTGTGTAATGTGTGTTTTAAAAAATCCAGATTTATTTCCAAGGCTATGTGTGTCCTATTAACATAACCATTTTACACTGCCCTAATGGAGATTCTTGGAAAGAATTTAGAGGTTATTAAAGTTCTTCAGTGTAAGTCATCTATTCCAAGAACAAGCACCAGGGGGGAAAAAAGCCAATACCCTTGTTTGTGAAAGAAACAAGTCATTACACAGGACAGAATTGTGTTTCTCCTGCAGCATGTGCTGTTCTTAGCTAAGACTCAGTAATAGAGAATCCTGGTTCTGTGTTCCTGTTGATGGCTGGGAAATGCTCAGTCTCCAAAACATTTTTGTGTGTCTTGGTGGAATTTCTGAACTGCACTTTGTGTTTGCTTTGTTTGACACAAACATGTCACTAGTTACAGTATGAAATAATTGAACAGATGACAGGAATCTGTCTGTTTTTCTCAATCAGGTTGTAGACAGACATTTCAAACTGCCACATGTTTCTAGCAAACCCCCCCGGATTTCAGGGAGTCTGGTGGACACATCCTACAAAACACTACGATTTGCACTTAGAGCATCTCTGAAAACAGCCCTATACCGGATAACTACTGTCTTTGGAGAGCACTTGAAGTAAGAACTTCCTCATGATTGCTTGCTTGTTAAATTTAGTTTAATTAATGTTATTTTAGGACCTGTGAAAAGGCAAGTTTTGAGGTTAAAAAAACCCCTTCTGGTCATTATTATAACATGGTATTTTTAGTATTTTTTGATTTGTGGAACCTTAAAAAGTTCCTGTTTAGATATATGGTCCCCCTTAGAAATTTATTATTCATAGATTCCTGGGCAATTTTTCTTAGTGACTTTTCATGAACTCTTTAGAAGCAGTTCATGAATACCACTTGTTTAATAAATCTGAACTGCTGAAAAGAAAATAAATCAGCTAGAGACAATGGTTCTGCAGAGAGAGAATCCTGTGAAGGGTCCAAATAATGAAATTCCGTTGCTGCCTGGTTGTCCAACAGCTCTTCCTCAGCCACTCTCCCAGCAGGCAAACTTCCATACTTGGCCTCAGAATATGTGGGACTGAAACACCCTGTAGTATCTGCCCATCTCTCCCTCTGGGGATGAATTGTCCCTCAGTTTAGAAGTGCTCAATATACAGGAGGGATCATTTTAAGACGTTCTTTCTTACCTAAATCATCCGTGCAAGTTAATCAGTTACTGTTTAAAGGTAAGGAAATGGGCAAGGGTTCCTGGTATAGGTATTTTTTTAGAAGCTGTTGAGGGTAAGAATTGACAGTTCTAAGGGTTAATAAACTTCTTTGTCTTGGAACATAGATGGTTTTTCATAAAATTTAGCTGCAGTGTAATTGATTTCAATGTATGCTCAATTTTGGCATGAAACTTTAGGTTTGTGCTGTATTACTTTTAATGTAAAATGTTCTGCATTCGTTTCTAGTGCTGTACAAGTGGCTACAGAACATAAGAAAAGACTTCAGCAATTCCTGGAGTACAAAGAATAAATTTTGATGCAGCTACAGTTGGCTTTTTCAAGACTCTTGCTAAGAAGAAAGTGGGACTAATGAGGCTTTTCACCTTGGCTTTTGGGAAAGGCATATGGAAGTACAAGTTGCAGAACAAAACTTTTAGAACTGTAGAAGAGTTTTTATGGGTTTGGATCATCTTTTGTATAATAAAAGTTGTAAAATTCATCTTGCCTTCTTTTAATGTCACTTACAAATGAGAAAGTGCCAGTTCTTCTTCTAGGTAAGACTATGACATTTAAGATTGTCAGAATTACTTTGACACTCAGATCTTTCATTATTTTTCACACTGTATTCTTTCACTAGTCTCTTCTGTTAAGGGGCTGAGGAGAGATTCACGTAGATACTTAGTGCTTAAGTGCTTCATAAATTTAGTTGATAACACTTCTAGATCGAGAGTGTAGTTTAAGTGTAGGAAACAGATGTGCCCAGGAATAAAACATGCTGCTCCTCTGTAAGCTGGAAATACTCCTCCAGAGTAAAATGGGTGTGCAGAAAGGCATTATTAGCACACAAATACTGCCTGGAAAGTGAGCTGCTCAGATTTTATCTTTAAGGTGACTTAGGAAACCAAGTTCTGATCTATACAGAAACATATAGGAAACATTACTGCATTTAGTAAAACTCCCAAGTAATGATACCGGGAATTAAAGTTTAGATCAACAGCTTTCTGTTCAGGGGGTAGGAAGGATGTTTGCAGCACATCCAAATTTTTCAAAATGGTATATATATTGCTGGTAGATTCTGGTGAAAAATACTACTTTGTAAAGCTTTTTATCTGAAAACCTGTCTAAATAATTTAAAAATTGACCACTCATTTTTTAAACAGACTCCAGTTCCTGTGATACCTATAGTGGAAAATGTGTGGAGTATGAAGATGAGAACAGTAAGCTAAATGGTTCTGCAAATGCATCTAGTTTGATAAAGGGAAGCAAAACTATCATTTTCCTTCAGTGCTGTTATCATATGGTTTTTGTTGTGTTGTTTTTTTGGGTTTTTTTAACAGATTTGGGCATGGCCATGGTGTTTGTTACATTGGTGTGATGTGGCTGTGTAGTAATAGGGTGTCTGTAAGGTTTGGGTAAGAGACCCTGACTCTCCAGTGAGACCTGCATATTGCTTTCTTAAGTACAGACAGAGGGAATTTTTTTGTAATGCAGACACCAGAGATGTTATATTTGGTAGTGGAAATGAGAATTATATTGTTCTTTTTGCCTTGAGATGGCCCATAGCAAACACAGTAATGTGATAGATAGCCTTTCACAATGTTTAAAGGTTAAGCTAAAGCTTCCCCTAGCTTGACTTCTACCACAGGCAGAAGCCTCTTGCCTGCCTGACTTACTAAATAATTTAATTTGCATATTTTTTGGCATTGCAATGTGCACCTGGAGTTAAATGGTGCTTTAGCTGGTGTAAGTGGTGACCCAAATACTGCAGATGAAAGTTTCAAATAAATTTTTCACTATTTTAAACGGGTGCAGTATATTTTTTTTATTACTGTGGTATTTTCTGCAACATTCCCACAGCTATAAACTGGAATTTGTAAGTAAGTGTTACAGTTGTGAGCAACAGGCTTAAAATGTAGATGACTTTTTGATGGCAAAGTGGCTGAGGTCTGTCCTTGTGTTGCAGCAGACATTTGCACATATCTGCTAATGTGTGTGTGATTCATGGCATTCTCCTTATGACAGAAGAGCTTTCAAAAGCTGTTTGCTTTGTGGTTTCTTTAACAGCTCCAATATTTAAAGAGCTGACGACCTTTTTTTTTTTTTTAGCCCTTACTTACAAGTGCATCTTTAACAGTATCTCATGCTTGTGAATCGAATTGTACAAGAATAGAAGGTGTATGTTGGGTGCCCTCTGAAGTTGCAGGAACTGTCTCACACAACACAAACAGGGATAACATCTTACTCTAGTTTTGACTTTGGGAATAATTCTATTCCCCTCGGCAAACTGCTGGTGTTTCAAGTCCTTTTGTGTACTTTTGTCTTAACATAAAAAGAATCAGTCTGTGAAGCTTTTGTGAGGAAGGGGAAGAGTCTCTCGAGTTCAATTCTGCATTCTGGGTAATGAGGAAAAAAATAAAGCCTTTTTACAGTTGGTTTCTATGTAGCTGCAGCAAACTGGGTCCCTCAAGCCTGATAATACTTCTCATCTGTTTAATCATCTCCAAGCTGAGCTGCATCTTGTTGCTGGATTGCCTGCTGCATGCACAAGTGAAACAGCATTCTGGTAACTGTGTGAACAACCTGCCTCTCCCACAGGTGAGCTGCAGTCAAGAGCACCTGAAATAATATCCACTGCAGCTGTGAAGAGGTACGTGGTTGAGGGGTCAGAGCTGTGTTCCTGTTACAGTGGAGTAATAAAATAGAGGCTTAAGCTCTTAAGCAATCAGTTATAAATCTCAAAGAAAACTATCCTGGTTCATTTTCTGAGACACAGCTTTGAAAATTCAGACTGCGAGTGGACAAATGTGGAGGCCCCTGTCCTTGAAGCTCTTGCACACGGCTGTATCCACGGGAGCCAGGCAGGACTTGCTCCCTCAACAGGAGCACTGCCACTTTGGAGAATTGTCCCGGTGCCAGTGGCAGCTCCGGGCCTGAATGCCCCTTGAAGTGAAGTGGTTTCGATTCTGTTGCTGTGTGCTTTGAACAGAGGCTGCATTGTGTGTGCTGTGCTTGCTGTCCTGAGGCCTGCAGCAGCCATCTTCCCACCTCCTACCACGCTCCTCCAGCTCCCAGGGCAGCCAGGGAAGTGCCAGGCTCTCACTGATGAATGTTCCAGTACCTGTTCGCTCACAGGCAAGTGGTGCAGTCTGCGGGCTCCGTGCTTACCAGGCCTCCCCAGCTCCTGCTCCTTGCTGCCTGTGGGATGATTGCTCTGCCTGGGGAGGGCCTGACGCACTGTGGGGTGGGTGTACGGGATCCACAGGAGGTGGCCCCAGGAGCACCCTTGGCTGTGGAGGTGCCTGCCTGACACAGTACTGTCCCCTTCCCCGTGGGCTGTGAATGGTGGCAGCTCGCAGTGCATTCCCTGCTCAAGCGCGTTGTAGCTGCAGGGCTTCACACGCTGCTGGCAGCCGTGCTCCCACCACTCCCATCAGCACCTCTCCACAAAGATGCAATAGAACACTGAAGGTCTGTGTGGAATCATCACAGACGCTACACTGCAAGTTGAGAATCCTCCCCATAACCCACACACCCTCCTCCCACTGTGGTCTTTGATATCTTCCATCACCAGTACTGTGTTAATGTATTTGCTGTGTGGATTAAATGCATTTGGGTGCTGTGGACATGTCTGGAATGTGGTTTGCCAAGCTCTTGTGCTGTAAGGGGATCTAGAATGTTGCTTTCCCTTGCTGCAGACTCATGGTAGAGATTTGCATCTGGCAGATTGGCTTTGGACAAACCTGTAGAGTAAACAAATGATGCAGCTCCCTTGTGTCTGAGACAAACAGCTTGAGAGCAAAACCTGCACCATGCTCTGATTTCAGCAGACAAAAAAATAACCTAGAGAAGACCTAATCTTTCTGTCTTTAAAGAGTCTTGGGACTACAGTAGAGCTAGTCAGTCAGGAGACAGATGAACATGATGTCTCTGGAACCTGCCATGAGAGCAAAACACAGATTCAAGTGGGAATAGTTCCCTGTTGGATATGCAAGCTGATTCTTTGAATACCTGGTGATGGCACAGGAATTTCCTCTTTTTAAATTTTCCTTTTCTATTTCCCTAACGAGCCAGTTCCTACAGTAAGAATTTCAGAGAAAACTGTGGCCTAAGCACATGTATGTACCCATCAAAGGAACCGGTGCTGGGTGTACTGTGAGTTCCTCTCCTGCCTCTGCCCAAAACACACAAAAAATTACAGGCTTTGCCTTTCACTTCTCTAATAACTCCACTTTTAAATCTGACTCCTAAAACACAGGCCTGGGATAAGCTGTTGTACATAACTGCATCTGGTCTGAAAAGGTATGACAAGAGCCCTGGAGGGAGTTTTGCAGGAATTAGGAATGGGAATATATAGCTGCCTGTGGGTCAAAGATTGTTGAGGGTTATGTGTAAGCATCATTCTCTGCTCTTGCTCAGCAAGTTCCAGTTGTGGGCTTACTAGTGTTTGAAGTTTCAGCTCAAGAGACAGGCTCTGTGCCTACCTCCAGGGCAAGCCTTGAGCACCAGGGAGATGGGGCAGCAGCTCTGTAAAGCACTGGGCTCCCTGTCTGGTCACTGGCAGAGGTCACTGCTTGGAGCAAGTTCAGGCTGTGGACCGTGTCGGGAGTGGTACAAAGTTTTGAGTTGAGCACAGCTGCATCTCAAAGTTGGGTACTGAGGGGCTTTTGTCTTTGCAGACGCTGGCAGTCAGTTCTGGGAAAGCTTTATCAAGAACCACGGTGTGTTTTAGGAAGAGAAAGTCCACTCTTGTAATTAGTGCAAGCTGAAAACTGCCACGGAAAAATGGGTTTGTCCTTTTTGTGCTTTGCACAGAGATCCTGTGCAGCACTTCAGCTCTTCACAGGTGGCCACTTTGCAAGTCTCCCGGATTTGGCATGCTCTGTTTGGGACACCAAGGGTTGAATTTCACCGATGGAATTGGAAATGGGTTTTACCATAGACAATGATGGGAAATGCTAAATAACCTGGAGCGAAGGGTGAAGGAAGCAATTGATCTTTGTCTTTGTTTCGCACTCAAACTGAAGATTTTGGCTNAGATCCTGTGCAGCACTTCAGCTCTTCACAGGTGGCCACTTTGCAAGTCTCCCGGATTTGGCATGCTCTGTTTGGGACACCAAGGGTTGAATTTCACCAATGGAACTGGAAATGGGTTTTACCAAAGACAACGATGGGAAATGCTAAATAACCTGGAGCGAAGGGTGAAGGAAGCAATTGATCTTTGTCTTTGTTTCGCACTCAAACTGAAGATTTTGGCTTCTGGGCCCCTGTTGTAAAATGAGGTTTGTTCTAACCCCACCTTCCCTCACCTCCAGTGATGATAACAAAATGTTTGTCTCCAGTCAGTAGGCTGCTGCACTGATGGACACCAAAGAAATGCCCTGGAGTAAATGAATAATTCTGTATTCTGCACAGGGCTTGGCTGGTGTTCAGTAAATACATTCACAGTGTGGCCCAGACACTGTGCCAATGAAGAGAAAACAGAAAGAAGAGTGACTAGCTGCTCTTTCAGCAATCACTGTCTTCAGTGCATTGAATATATGGAACCCCAGGCAAAATAACTGGGGGTCATGTTATAACTCCAGCTCTGTAAGTCGTTTAGAGTAGGCATGAATTGAGTTTGTACCAGCAGTTCTACTCCTGGCACGTCCCAGTGCCAAGGACTGGATTTTACAAGCTGAACATTCTTAAGTTGTGCTGTTCTGTGGGGTTTTTGTTTGTATGTTTGTTTACGACTGACGTTTGTTTTACCAGCTGTATTGTGTATGCTGGGTGTGAGAGATGGATCTATTTATGGACTGATGCAGAGAAATATTACAGATGAATGCTTGAGGAAACTAACTGCAGGTATAAACAGCCACATCCTGAATGGAGGCTGGTTGGACCCTTCTTTAGAGGTGTTTTCCTCAAAGTTCACAGGAATAATCTGCCACTTAACTGGGGAGGCAGGAGGGATCTGTAGTGTTCTGTAACGCTGGCTTTTGGAAATGATGGTTGTTTCTTGCAGTCTCTGCAAGACAAAGGTGGATTCAAGATTACCATGTGGTTTTCCCAAAATACACTATTTTAAAGAGGTTTGTTTTTAAAAGATAAGTCAGTGTGATCTGAGGAATTTCTTTTTTCTAACTACAAGAACTATAAACAAATCTGTAAGTTATGCGGCAATAGTTGAGTACATCACTAGATAATGTGTGGTCAGTTTGACCCTACTGCCTTAATTTAGGAGGTCATTTTCAAACCACTATAAAGAAGGGCTTTGTGCTGCCTTAAAGGGATATGGGCAATCTCTAAGAAACAGGCATACAGAGACAATCCCTTTGGCTCAGTTTTTGTTTGGTTGTTTCTCTTTTGCTATCTGTGGTGCAGTAAATTAAAACAAAAACAAGTCTGGACTTGGCATGCCTTTGTAAATAAACCGCTGTGTGTGAATTGACAGTTCCTTTGCAACCAGGTTATTCATAATAAAGTTTGTTATTCTCCCACCAGAGAGCTTGTTTTGCCCAGTATTAACAGAATGCTTATGGTAACACCTCCCACCTCTGTCTGCACTGCAGCAGTTACACAAAGTTCTCACAATTTCAATTGTGTCCTTTAAAAATCTCGTTTTGTCGCTTGCTGGAATAGATGATTTCAATATGTGAACTAGAGATTAATACTTCACCTCTGCTTGTTTGCTCTGTGCAGCTCACCTTACCTGTATCCGTTCTGCTTCATTCCTCTCCTCCCACAGAACTGCTTGGGGAACGGGAGGCTTCAGCTGCTCTGAGTTTCTCGAAGATCCGGTTTGTGACGGCGGCCACTTACAGCCGTCGCTTCCTGGCAAAGGTAAAGAGCTTTGAAGGCTGCAGTTGGTGAACTGGAGTCTCCTTCATGCAGCGTCCTTTCCCCTCTCCTGTTACAGATGATCTCTCACTGTCCTCCTGTGTATCCCGCTCTCGAGGCAGGAAACTGTGCCTCTGCCTGTGTAGCTGTGAGCACAGGGGCTGTTCAGAGCAAAGAGGTTGTTGAGTGTCTGCAAAAGCACCTGTTGGCCTTGAAAACACTGTCGTGGCAATGATCTGATCATGGCTGGTGTCAGCATGGAAAAACCGATATATCAAACTTTTTTAAACTTGTTCTCCTTATTGGTGCAATTTCACTCTGGCCCAAGCTAGCCTTAGACCACTACCTGTTCTTCTTTGGTCACCAGCTAGGAGTGAATGGGCAGATGGGCAAGTCTCTGGTTACTTAGCACCTGTGTCCTACCCACTTCACCTAGTGAGAGGGTATTCAGGCAAGCAGTTTCATTCCTCCGGACGTTTTTTATGCCAAATTGCAACCCCACCTTTCATATGTGACTCAAAATGAAGCAGGCACTAGCTTCAGGGGCTGAAGATGGCCTGTCTGCCTCAACTGAAAGTTTTGCTTTGGTGACATCATTAACAGAGAGAAGAGCAAACCGGCCTAACTGTGGGCCATGCCATGACCTACGACCACAGCCCTTGGCAACCAGGAACGTTGATGAAGAAGGCTAATACAGAGAAGTCTTCCCCCCATTCTCCTAAGGGCAGACTATTGCTGTCACGGGGGAAAGAGGCCAATGACTGGTTTTCACAAGGACACAAAGAGGGAGACACCCGTCTAGCTCATGGATGCAGTGACAACATTGGGTGGATCAGTGTGTGCTGTACAGCTTGTGCATGCAGCAAAGTCATGGTGACCCAGGGCATGGAATAGTCTTAGCAGCCATGATTGCACTTGCTTGGCCTTTGTTCCAGAACCAAAACATATGAAGTGTCCTCTGATTCAGCAGGGAGAGAAAAGGGACTCCTTAACTCTTACATTAGTACAGTTATTCAAGGAGCACTTGTTTCTCCCAGCACTTGTTCCTTCCATGCCAGAGGAGCCAAGTCATTGCTTTGGAACAGCTCTAGGAGTCAAGTCTCTATCAGACACATCCAGGTCTGGAGGAGAATGTCCATCCACCACCTGTTTCTCTTGCTCAGGGCCAGGGCTGAGCATCCACAGCTGCATAGTCCCAGCAAAGACAGGGCAGCTGCCAAATGCCCCCCTCAAACCTGAGGAAACAGTGCTGTGAGTGCAGGTTTGAGTCCGTGGGGCCTCATTTCCTATGGGAGGAATATAGGGACCTGCAACTTCAGCTCAGAGGTCTGTATTTCTGTGAGACGATCTGCCCCAGAGAAATTAATCTCGGTGTGAAGGGCCTTTGCCCTCTGTGCTGCTGGAGCTGGGAACTGTGACGTGCTTCAGTCACGGCTTTCCCGGCTTGTAGAGGGTGCCCAGCACATGGAGGAGGCTCCGTGCCCGCTCCTGCCCATGGAACAACCCAGCCCTGGGCGATTGCTGAGCCAGTGGCGGCACCTGCCGGTATTTTGCAGAAAGTTCTGGATTTTGGTGATAAAAAAGAAAGAAGCAGCGGTTCAGAGCAAGACACAAACGACCTCAGGTACAGAATGCAGTGATGAGAGTTAACGAGCTTCTCCCTGCTTACTGCGAGAAAACCCCTAACCACAAAAGAAAACCCCTCCAGGGAGGTACACAATATATCCAAAACTACCTGTTTTCTTGGAAATTCCCTCTAGATACTTGGGAAGTGTGTATCGATATAGCTGTCATAATTTGCAAAAGATGAGCCCCTGTTCAGGATCCACCTAAATGCTATTTATTTCCTGCACTGGAAGCAGCGGGATTTCTCTGGTTACACTGCGTTCTGGAATATTTCCCTCAGTAAATTTTACTGCCTCTTCATGTCAGCTGAGGTTCAGACTGTCGCCACAGTGCATTTGTGTCTTAAATAATTACTGCTTGTAGTAGTACTGCCAGGTGCCTTTAGCATTTCCAAATCAAAGAGAAAGAACAGCTTGGTCCTGAGGGCCTCACGGATGGACAGGACTGAGAGATGGGGCTGTAGGTTAGCAGAGCACTGAGAGGTGGTATGATAACATACACTGAATATTTTTACTTTGTTTTCATAAATCCCTAGGATATAACCATTCCAATTCAGTATTTGTGCCAGCTAGTTGATATTTAGTTTTGTTTCCTATAGAGGTAAGGTGGGGATTTTCTCCCTTTTTGTGGCTTCTTGTTCCCACTAACATATTCTGAGGACATTTACCAGTTTTCAACCACATGTGACAGACAGCTATTAACTTCTGACAATTTAAGACGTAGCCTTACAGAAGAAAAAGACTCTATTAGTGCCATTATTGAGGGGAAAGGCTGGCAAGCTCCTTCCTTGGTAGACCTCAGGTCATCCACACCAGGCAGGAATGAGAAGAGGCATTGCAAATGAGAGTCATTAGTACTGCTTCTCCCAGAACTACTTGTTCTATCTCAAGATCTTGTATCTTTTATTGAGAGTTGCTTCCCTCCCACTAAATCCACAACATTCATAGCATTTGCCAAGAAAAAGTCATGCCCTCCTGTCCTGACCATTCCTGTACTCTGTACACTGCAGTGTGGCAGGTGTTATTAAGGGTTGGATAAAACTGTGAGTGAGGCGCTCCGTGCAGCATCTGTGCTAGAAGAAGATGAAAATCTCTTGTCTCACTGCAGGACGCTCCTCAGGAGGGGTGTAGCAAGACGCCAGTTCAGTAGCTGTCCCTCCTCCTTGTGCTACATCTCCCAAGCCTCTCCTTTAGGTTTGCTGTGAACAAGCAGGATTTCCAGCCAGCTGTCCGTCTGATTTACACGCATGTAAATCAGGGCTGACTCCAAGTCTCTCCTATCTTTGAGCTGCCCGTGTGTGTTACAGACCTGCTGTGCTGCACCTGTGTTGACAGCAGCATGTAGGGCAGCAGGGTGCAGACATCCCTGAGCCAAAAAAGTGTGGGCTGGTACAGCTCGCTGGTGCAAAGCTGCACATCGTAGCTCAGCCTGCATTTGCTTGGAACCAGGCCCAAGCTAATAAACCCAACTAGATTGCTTCCAGACCCGAGCTGGCCCAGGAGGAGCCAGCGCAAATGTCAGTGCGCTGTGCTGCTTGCTCTGAGCTAGCTTAATTGTCTCTGCGGGCACGGGCCAGCTCCTGCACCTGTAGGGCAGGCAGGGAACGATGCATGTCCATACACTGAAGCACTGAATGCAGCTGGAACTGAATCACCAGAGAGATGTCTCGGCCAGGTTGTACCCACCTCCAACACATCTCCTGGTTCCCAGCCCGTGTCCTTGGCAAGGCTTTGCTCTCTCCTCCGTGACATGCTGCCGTGGCTGTGGCTTTCGCACACAAGTTGTTTATCGGGCACTGCCTGCTGTTCAGTGGCGGGTTGGCTTGTGGATGTGCGGTGCCGGCGCAGCCGCACGCCTGAGCAGAGTGCCTGGGGACACGCACAAGGATACTCGACGACCGCGGGCAAAGGGAAAGAGTCCAGCCCTGTGGCAGGGGGCCGCGGGAGGGAAAGCCACGGACCTCTTGGGAGGCAAGTGGGCAACTGCAGGGACTCTCCCCGCCGGGGCGGGCACCGGAAAGGTGAGGGTCCGGGCCGCACCTATTCCCAGGCTGACCCCAGCCCACTGGCCCCCGCAAGCACGCAGTACCCGCGATCCCTCTACCGTGCTCCGTAAGGGGCAGCCTGACCGGGCCCGCGGGCGGACCCCGCTGTCAAACCCCGAGGGGC
>WEIT01018824.1:71634-105695 GCA_013389985.1 Dryoscopus gambensis
GTGTGCCGCTCGGTGCAGGAGAGCGGCGAGGGCCCTGGCAGCAGCCGCAAGCGGACATGCACTGTGAGCTCGCCGCGGGTCAGAAAGGCAGCGCCCGCGTCGAGGGGACCGACAAATGCCAGGGACCGCCTCAGAAGGATCTGCCGCGGGTGACTCGTCCTGGCGCTGGTAAATCTCACTTGAATCCTCAGATGTCCTTTAAAGTATCTGTCAGCAACGGCACTGACCACACGGAGCCTCAGCAGAGCCCCCCTGAAATGTCAGCACCTCTGCTAGATTTCATCCCCAAAAGACCCAGCATATTCGAGAGGATTCCGATTCTGCCGAGGGCGCAGGAGGTGCGATGCGCTAGAGGCTCGAAAGATTATTTCCAGCAGCAGAAACATCAAAGCCTGAAGGGTGAGTTTAAAAATGCATGAACTGAACACTATCACCACCAAAAACCTATTCACCAAACAAATAAAAACGTAACAAGCCTTTTTTTTCCCCCGCCCTCTCTTTTGGTCTCCATTGTGTTTTCTAACTTGTTTATTTAACTTCAAGCTTTAAAACTTTTTTCCTTGTGCACCTTGGAGGCAACAGGATAAACCAGACTGTGCTTTGCCAGTGTGAAGCTGAATGTATTTCAGCAGTATTTAAAAAATCTTGAGCCCAGCATGATGTTTAGTTGTCCTGAGCGGGTGCTGCTCATGCGGTCGCGTCTCAGGGGTGGTTGTTTTGGGGTTGGTGCTGAAGGCTGGGCTGGTCTGTCCTGCGCCGGAGAGTGCGTGTGGGGTGTTTGTTTGTGAGCATGCCTGGCTGACAATAAATGCCTGGTTCTTATTCAGCAGTTTCACCACGGTTGCTTGGATTTTATAGTTTGTATTTCAAGGAGGTGTTACAAATGCTGGATTCAGGCTGTGAATCCTTAGACTTGGGAACTTCTGGTGCCCGAAAGGTCAAATTCTGCTGGTTAACAAATGCCTCATTTTCAGCTGTCCGTTGTTAAAGAAGTGGCACTGAAGTAAGGTTAGAAATCGCCTACTGAAAATCTGTTAATTACGGTTTTAAGCTAGAACTTGTTAACTGAGCTGAAATTCAATTTTGAAATAGTCCCTCTAAGGTATCACTGGATGGGCTCAGAGGGAATTGAAGCGTTCCTTTATGCTACAAAGTCGCTTGCAGAGACATATGTGCACCTAAGGTTATTACAGTAAGACCATGTTTTCTTTAAGGTTAAAAAAGGTAATTCTTTTTTTTCATCTTCTTATTAGTCTATTCCCACTCTCTATTTTAGATATGTACGTGCAGTTATCTTGTTGATGTAAGACTGTTCTCACTGGGATTTTTTCCAGTTCTGTCCATTCTTCTGAAAACTAAAAGTAGGCTGCATGCCCTTGGACTAGTGACATTTTCTTTTGTGAGCTTGTTACCTAGGGTGATGGCACCTTTCATTGCCATGAAGTTATGTTAATGAACACCCCAATCTGTGCTAGGTCTGTCCTGCAGACTCTAGGATGTGTTTGTTCATCACCACTGAATACAGACAGAGTGGAGCAGCAGGTTATAAATTACCTTTTTTATTTTTCTGTTTGTTAATGCTGCAATTCTTCTCTCCTGATTAAAAAAAAAAAAAGGTTGTTAATGTTTGGCAGGAATGAAATGAAGGTCTGTTACACAGACTCATGTTTGGAGGGGGGAGAAGGAGGATTCACAGAGTATGAAGGGAGAGCTACAAGCTCTAGTACCGTTGTGCTGCTGCAACTGCTGCCTGTGGAAGGGACTCAGGGGGTGTTCGAGTCCTTTGTGGTGCCACGGGTGAGGTTGGTGCCACTGGACACAGTTCATGCCAGTTTAAAATCCTGCCCATGCATTGCCCTGTCCAGGCAGACTGTTGAAACCCTTTTTTTTTTCTTTTTTCCTTTGAGCTATGTAGCCCTCTTTTCATGCATTTCCCTCTTGCTGTTGCAGAGGGCAGGGGTGTAGGGAGGGAAGGAGGAAAAGTGTAATTTTGTGTTCACTTTGGTCTTTTACAGTAGATGTAGGTGAGCATGGGAGAAGGTTGCTACTTCATCTTTCCTGACAGATCAATTTCCCATTTTCACCACTAGGGAAAAAAAAAGTGTTTTAAGTTTTGTTGGTGTTCCTGTTTAATGTATTTTCTGTCCAGGGTTTTAACTTGTGGTTACTTCAGTGTATTGGTGACTTGAGTCATGGGAGTAAGTAGGAGGTATCCATGGGCAGGATAGGGCTCATTTAACTGACCACGATGATTTGATGGATAATGTTGGATTTTTCCAAAGATATCAACAGTGAGTTCTTTGGGTGGCTTTCTGTTGTTTGTTTCTTGAGTTTTTTTGTTTGGTTTGGTTTTGCCTTTTTTTTTTTTCCCCTTTGAGAAGACACTTTCAGGAGGTGTTAGGGAAAGTAAAATTTAAAGTAAAATTTTGAGTCTGATTTCAGTTGTGTGGGATGTGCTGCTCCTTCTGACTTGGACAGTGTCAGCAAGTGCTTCAATGCCCACTGGGGCATTTTGGAGTGCTCACTGTTCTCTAACTCACAAATCAGAGTGTATCTAAAGCAGGCTGTGCTGCAGACAGGAGAGCTGCTGCTCGTTCAAGGAGCAGTGCAAACCATCTCCCACCAACCCTGGTTCTCTCAGGATGATAAAGGACTGGGATAGCTGCATGTGGATGTGATTTACCAAGATAAAGCTAAGAAATGGGAATGAGGGAAACACTCACATTTACCCAGTGAAAGGTTTTGGGAAGGAAACTGATGACAGCTTGATTTCAGACCGTCGTGCCGTGTGTCTCCTGTTCTCCAGCCCCAGAGTGCCATGTACCCAGTAATTCCCTCTGCAGTCTGGCTTAGATTACAGAATGTGCCTCCTGGTTTTGGTTTATCCACAGTTGAAAGCTGCAAGCAGGGAGCGTAAAAGATGCTCTCTAACAAGAGCAAAACCGATTTTTACAGTTGCCTGTAAGGTTTTTTTTCCTAAACAAGCCTTACTTTTAAAATTTTTTTTCAAAAAAAAAAATGAATCAAAATGATACACTGCTCTACTAATAAAAAGGGCAGCTTTGAAGTAATCACAATGGGGGAGAAGTATCCTGCTGTCTTAATGTCTCTGTGGTGTTACTCTGCTGCTTCCCAGTGTTTAAGTTATGATCCTGCAAAATGCTTCCGTGCCTGAGCAAGTCTTTTGGACTTTATGAACAGCCAAACAAAAACTTGAGGGGTGGTGGTGAGGATTATTTCTGGGAATCAGATCATTTGGGTCTAAACATTGCAGGATAGAGCCGTTGGTTGTTTGTTGGAAATACTGGTATTTTGGAAACGTGCTTCATGTTTTGTTCTGTTTGGGAGCTGTTAAAAATAAATGCCCAGTCTTCACCCAGCCAGCCCCTTCTGGTGTGGCTGGCTGTGATAGGCACCACACTTTCCTTGGTCATTGATTTCCCCATGTGTCACAAGGCAGAAGATTTGCATACAGGCACTGCTTTTTAGAGGCATTCAGCATAGGAAAACTGTGCCATAAGGCATGAAGTCCATTTTACAGTGTTTTCTTGGGATTCTGTGGATTCGGTTCTGCAAACATTGTTGAATTTCATGCCACGGTATTACAGTTTTGAAAGTAACACAGGGCAAAATACTTATTGTGTACAGGGAAGAAGCTTTTGGGAAGGCTTCAGTGGTGACAAAAGAGTAATCTATAAAGACGCCAAATATCTCAGTTTCTAAATGACATTGATTATGGCTGTTACCAGGAAACACTTCTCCTTTTCATTCTTTTCCAGTTTTGTTCAGTGTACCTAATTCATGACTCAGTAGAAATGACGAGATTTATCCTGTTAGCTGTGCCACTGGGAAATCATCCAAATGGCCCGGACCTTTGCAGCAACCACTTCAGATATTAACTTACAGTGGGCAAAACAATAAGCTGGTCGAGTTGCAGTAGTTGGATGTTTCCTTGTTGAGAGTATGTTTTGTTCAGACAAGGAGAAAACGGGTTAGATTTTTTTGTTTGTTTGTTGTTAACTGTAGCTGCTTTCAGCAAACACACAACCAATGTATTGAAATGTATTAATTTCCTTCTACTGTTGAGAAGGAGGGGTAAATCTTGCCATTTAATCCCGCTGTGACTATTTCCTTGGTTATCAGGACTGTCCTTGTGAAAGTAACAGCTTATACTGTTGTGATCTTAATCAAAAGCATATACTTTGGTTATATGACTTATTAGGTGAATTGACTCGTCTTGGGCCTGATCCTGCCATTTTCTTTCGTACCTCTTATCTGTGTTCACCTGAATTATCCCACTACTGGAGCAAGTGTGACTGCCTAGAGCTGATAAATATGATGTGAGCTGATAAGGACACAGGGACAGGTTCACTGGTGTGGTGATCTCTAAACTTTCAGTTTTATGTAGAGCTGTAGAAATAATTATTTCTTATTTTCACTTTAGTTGCCTTGCTTGCTGCAGTTGAACTCTCTGCTACAAAAAGGAATTTAAAGGTTTATTTGAACAGAGTATGCAATTACAGAACTATATTTTTATTTCAAGGTCTTTTTTTTTTGTCTTTTTTTTTTCTGTTACGGGAGAAAGGAGAAGAAACTGCAAATTGGAGAATGTGTTCATAAATTCATTTGGAATAAATTGTGACTGTCCTCTCCTCCCTTAATCTGGCTATAATGCTTACTTGTCTTGAATAGGCAAATAAGTTTCAGTTACTTGCTGCTGAAGGAAGTTCTTTTAATGATTTGTGTTGCAAAATCAGTCACTGAATTGAAGATGGGACTTACATGGATTTAATTTAAAAGAGGTTTAATTGTATCTAACAATTAAATCCACTGTAATTTAGGAATTGTTAGTGGAGAATATTTAGCAAATACAAACCAGGAGATCTAATGATCAACCTGTCATATAAAGGCATTCAGTACTTGTAAAGTAAAAGCAAAAAGCCCCTTTCTGCTTCATGAAAAAATGACAGCTATTGGAAAAGCTGAAGGGAATAAATGGTGTATCTATTTTAATATTGTGTAGAATTATATGGAATAACAGATAATGTAAGATTACAAGAAATAAGTCTAATCATTGGAAGAAATTTTTTCATTTGATTTTTGTTTGAAGGAATAGAAGTTAAAAGTAAGAAATAACTTGTTCTGTCCTTAAAATGTTACCGTAATGGAGGTCATTATGTACTGGGCTAAGTGGAGTGAGAAGAAAAAAATATCCTTTCTTCTTTTATAGTAAGAAGAAAATTAAAGTCTTCATCTCGCAAGTGGTTAAGTATGTACGTTACTGTTCCTGTGAGCAGTCTCATCAACTACAAAATTTTGGACATAGAGCATTCTAAATGATCGTTTAGGTATAACTGAACACATTTGTATTGTAGAATTCAAACCTGTATACCTGTAAACTGTTAGGTGTATGCTGAAGATTTTTAGTATTTTTGAGATTATATTCTGGGAGTGCTTCGAGATTCTTTTTAGTGAAACTGCTAAATTTAAAGTGAGTGTCTTCTAGGAGACTGTACTGCTTCATTGCAATGAAGTGGTTTGGTTTTTTGTTGAATAAGGAGGACAATATTTTACCCTAAATTGTTAATATCAGTAGGACTCTTGCCACTGACTTCATCTGGGTCAGTATTTCAATCCTGGTATCGCACAAGTTCTTTTTCCTGTGTACAGGGAAAACCTTGTAGAACAAATAACAAGTTTCTATTAAATCCATCTGTAAGCTAGGAAGTGGAATAACGTATGGACTATGAAGAGAAATCTGTAGTACTGTGCATATAATTTCCATGCTCAGTACCATAATTACCACTATTCTAGAAATTCTGCTGTTAAAGTGATTTTAGAACTGTTGAAGATGTTGATGGCAGGGTAATTGGAGAGGGAAAATAGATGTAAACCACTCCATTTTGCACTCCAGATTTCTATCATTGTATGTCAACAAGCTTGAACCAGGCGTGCAATCTAGTAATCATTTCACAGTGCCTGAAACGGCTTTTAATAGACTGGGGTTTGTTTGCTCTTTTTTTTTTTCCTCAGCCACCCAACGTTGTTTCCCAGCACACTGCTGTGACTCGAAATACAGGGTTCCAAAGCAAGGGCAGTGCTCACTGACTGTGGTACCGAGTAATCTTGCCCTACAAATGCGCAAACAATAGCAAAAGTATGTGTTTGGGAATATGGCACAGCTGTTATCTTCTGCCGGGAGCAGGGAGCGTTACAGTGACATAGAACGACCAGTTAAAACCACTCCGGCCGTTTTATTGCCTGTAAATGGGGCGTGTAAAGAAAAGCAAGGGCCGGTCCCTCCGTTCAGATAATCATCAGTGCCGACTACCGCGGCGCTACCTTTCTGCACGGGCTTTGAAGAATAGAGGCAAAGAGTTCCCCTTTTTCCTTCCCTCCTATTACATTTCTGGCACCCTGTATGTGAATTCTTGGTTGGAACCTGAACTTTCTGTTCTGAGAATCTGTGCTTCACTGGTTACCTGGAACAAGGACTTCTTTTTTTTTATTACAGTCATTAACTTGACTATATGAAATGATTGTTAATGATTATTTGTAGACAGAGGACTGCTTGTAAAACAGATGAGACATTGCCAGAGCTGCAGTAGGAAATAGATCCAAATTCTGTATTTTAGGTTATTTTAAGGTTTTGAGCATTACAAGGTTGATCTCAGTCAACTCAAAGTGCTTAAGATCTTTTTATTTAAAGCAACTGTTTTGCTTTAACTCTAATAATTACGTCTGACTTTTTCATCGTGTTTGAGTGTATATGGGATTATTCTGTCGAATGGATTGGTAAGGAGCACTGTGATTGAATCTATGGCATCAAATTTATTCTAGGGGTTAAATGAATGCAAAACATCATAAACTACACTTAATTCTGGCATTTACATGTGTGATAAGAGGGCTTGTGAGAGCTATAGATTTGTTAGTTGTTTTACAATGAGGAGAAAGCAAATACGTTCTTGCATGTTGTTTGCATGTTAGCCAGAGGGAAAAATGACACTAAGGCGACATCATCAAATACAGTAAAACTAACTTTTTAATACAGATGTCCATTGTTGTTTTAAGTGCTTAGGGGGTTGGTGGTTTGGTTTATTTTGGAACTTGCTGAACTATATGAAGTGTGTCTCCAGGGGCCTGGTATTTTAATACCTTGTAGAAGGTTGTATAACAGTAGATGATGTATTTCGCCTGCCTTACAGTGCTGTAAATAAATTACACGTGCTGGCTTGGGAGAATGTATGTGAGGTGTAAATCAAAGGGTAATAGAAGAGGAAAGATACCAATTAGTGATGTCTTGTAACAGGTTAGAGTTTCTTTATGCATTTATCTATAATCAAGAGATATAAGAGCAGTAATATGTATAAAAATGTTAACGTGAGGCCTTTCCCAAGAAGGGGTAGAGGGTCTAGGATTATTAAAAATAAGTGCTGTGATTCACTGCTTTTTCACAATTTGCTATGGTTAAGTCACTTAAATACTGAAGTCAACAATCCCTTAGGCAAAGAAAGATAATATAATTTTAAGCTTATTGTTAAAATTGAAATTGGATAGCTTCCCCTCTCTAATCCTATCTAAGTCTTGGTTGTATTAAAAGGAGAATAGATACATGTGTCAGTTTTGGAGCATAATCTTTCTTTTGAGTTTAAAGAATGATAAATGTGCTTCAGACAAGCAACACAGCAGTTTATTGGTATGAATGTTTTGCTAAATACTACATGCTTAACGCAATCCCCATTCCTTTATAATAAGTTTAAATATTAATTCTTTGGAATGCTAGATGCCTAAAGCTAGATAGAAATGCTGTGCAGTTTCAGATATCTAGGAGTGGGCTTGTGAAACAGGATATTTAACTGGGAGAGATGAGTAGCACATTTCAGAGTTATTAGGGCAGAACAACAATGCAAGAGGATGACTTTAAAAAGTTACAAAATTGTTTTCTGTGCGTGAGGCTTAAATACCTTAGAGTTATTTATTTGAAACACAAGAGTAGATTTCCTATCCATGTAGGTTCTAGATGGCATTTTTTATTATTATTTTGTTTAACTTCTTTTAGCTGCCTGTCCCTCTCTACGGCAGCTGGCTTTGATTTAACCTGAATCCTTCACCGAGAGGGAGTGATCAGTCACGATGACTGCAAGTTGTGCTCTTTGATGGAACATCTCTGTAGTGGCTGAAGAGAGGAGACTGAATAGGACAGGAGGGGTGGTCAAGGAAAGGAGCAGTTTGTACTCAGAAGGGCTCACTTCACTCTAAATCAGCACTTACTGTTCCTCATGTAAGTCTTGGCTAACTCCCAAGCCCCATCTATGCTGGACAGAGAAGAGAGAGTTAAAGTGAGAACAGATAAAAGAGGAAATTTCTGTTTTATTACCCAGTATTTTCTGGGAAAATCCCAGAAAGGGTTTAACACGAAGTTTCATAACTCTTGCTTTGCCCTGCTGCTCCTGCTGCAATTGCAGGGAGTTGACTTCAGAAGGAGGCCAGTGTTGAACGTTTTTGAAAATTCCATCTACGGTCCTTTGAGACGCAGAAGAGAAGATCCAAGTGTTAAAATCTCTTCTGGAGAGAAAAGTGTGCAAGCACTTGTAGCCCAGTAGCTGGGGTGTCATGGTCAGTTAGCACAGCATGTTCACCTTCAATTTTTCTTCTGTTTGAGACCATGCATGGGTGTGAAGCTGGTGTGATCAGCCACTGTATGTGAAACAGGCAAAATTGGTGAAGGATTGTGCCAGCAGCCAGCATGGCCGAGTATATAAATATTTTGCATGAACAGAACAAGAGTGCTTGAACTCTGCTGTAGACTGTACTACTTGTATTGTTTTGAGGCAAATCTTTGTACTGGTCATGATATTTCTGCAGCGAAAGCATAGCAGAGTATGGTATAGAGAAGGACAAGCCAGTTTTGGAACCACAAACAGGGCAGTTGTTTGGGCAAACTGTCAGGGCCAGCTTAATTTTCTGTGCAGAGAGACAGAGTTTGTTGGTTCAGGTGCAGCACTGGGATGATGTGGCTGTGCTCTGTTTGAGGTCTGATGTGGTTGGTGGTGGTGCAGGACGTGGCATTGCAGCTCATGGCTGTCTCAGCCCAGGGTGGCACTTGCTCGAGTGTGGCTGCAGCCCCTCTGCACAGTGTGTGCATGGACTGAGTTTCTCTCCAGACTACACGGGGGTTGTGGTGTTTGCCCTTGTTGGTGAGTCTCTGTGAGTGCGAGTGGTGAAAATTACATCTTTGTTATCTTTGGGAGAGTTAGGTTTTTAACAGAACATTGTAGTTGAGCTTCTTGCTGCTTGGCATCTGGATTACGTTGCCAGTTGAAGAATTGTTGCAGAGGAACAAAATCTCCCATTTATTTTAGTGCTTGATGTGCTGAGGTAAGGGAAAGGAAGCTACATTAAGGGAGCTGTGTTGGACATATTGGAAATAGCCAAGAATAAATACCTGTTGGGAGGAAAATTCACCCCCCTCCCCCTCCCCTGGTTTTCTGGGTTGCTCTTGCCTCCGAGCAGATGGCAAAATCTCCTAGGGTGTGTTCTTGAGGCAGAAATCACCCAATGGACTGTGTCCCTGGGCTTGAGGTGCAGGTGGCTACTACAAGGTTCCCAAGATCCTCATGGCTCTGGCAGAACAGATTTTGCACACAGCTGAGACTGTCTCCAGGACTTGAACAAGAAAAAGCAACGCTAAATTCCTCCTTCCTGGATATCTGATTGTTGTAATGTTCAGTTTCCTTGAAGTTATCAGAGCTGGTTTATGTTCAACTGAAACTGAACTGGCCTGATCCCATCGTCCCTAACTCTGGTGCAGATCTGAAGTGATGCCATTTTAAATCCAAAAGTGTATAAAAAGGAGGCAGACTTGAGTTCTGGAGGGCTAATGCATAAAAATTTGTCCTGTAAGTATGGACTCAGTTCACTTGGCAAAAGAAAAAGACATCTCAGTTTTTAATCTGAACAGTTTGCTTCTTATTTTTCCTCCTGCCAACCCACCACAAACTGACTTTTATTCCTTTTCTTTGAGTTCTTGAGCTATTCAAGGTTTGCTGACTTTGTGGGGATGAGCTACAAACAATGGTTCTTCTTTCAGAACAAAGATCCCCATGCGTTTCAGCAACTCTCTTATTTGGGTGGATATACAGGAAATTTAAGGGGATAGCTACCCACAGAGCCCACTTGCTCTTTGCCTGCCCTTGAGTCTTAGTGACCTTTTCTTTCTGCTCTCTTGGCCTCCTTACTGTGCCGTTAGTTTATTCTTAAATATATGTATAAAGGGTCGTAACCTATTTGAATTGTGGGCCAAGTGAGTGGAAGCATGGCAACTGGTGTAAATAGCTTTTGGTCTGCTGAGTGTGTAAATACTCAAAATCTGTCAGGGTGATTTGGCTGGCTTTTATTGGAATCATTATTCATATGAGAGCTCCTTTCTCTTACTGCATCCTGTCAGAAGCTATTAGGCAGAGCTTGCTGGCATGAGTACTCAAACTGCTTTGTCAAAATGCACTTTTATACCTGTTGCTTTTACATTTGCCAGTTCCACAGATAGTTTTACAAGTGGATATGTTCTGCAAGATTAGTCACAGAAAGCTAATACAAAGGGACCAAAACCTAGAACGTGAGAGCAAACCACTGGGATGATTAATCATCAGTACTGTTTTCAGCCTAAATGTATAATAGCATTGGCTACAAGTGCAGCTTATTTGACAAGTTAAGAGTGGAAATACTGGTGTGTTGCAGAGGCTTGCAGCCTCAGTGGTACCCAGGTTGAGTTTCTCAAAATGAAACTAACCTGCTTGGGGAACTTTCCTTGCTAAGGCCTAGTGTTAATGCCAACAACAGATTTTTTATTAGCTGCAGGAGAAGATGCTGGAAGACTTGAAAATTAAGAACAGTAAACATTGAAGGTGATAAAGAAGTTTTATGCATGGGGGAGATGTTTTGGCAGCAAGCAGTCACTCTGAAGAGACAGGGAGGTAGTTCTGGAGCCTAGATAATAAGAGACTTGAGAGAAAACTTGGTGAAAAATAGCCTCATAGCTAGCTAGCATTTAGATAAAAATGAATTATGACACTAACTACCACCAGAGAAAACAGTCTGGGAGATTGGACACAGGTTCCAATATGAAGGCTGCTGACTGCAGCATTTGCTAGTTTGATGAGCAACCCTGATTCAGAATGTTATATATGGGAAGGAGCTTCTAAGCGTGGAATTGAGTGATTTGTAGATCAGAGTTACAATTTGTGTGCATGGTGCCCACACATCTATCAGAGGCACAGGTCTTGTTCTGCTGGTACAGCAGGAAATCTCCTGTTGCATCCGTTTTGTAGCTGAGTGTGGCTGTTGGTGAATAATTACTTTGTGAAATGCACCTGATCCTCCAGGACCTTCTGTCTCTTGTAGATTGGTTTATTCTTCCACAGTGATTATGTGGGCTTGACACTAGGAAAGACACTTTCTAGGACTATACTAAGCTTTTGACATATGGTGCCCAAGGAGGCTGTGAATTGTTTATCAGTGGAGCTTTTAAAGATAGGCTAGATGGAAATCCTACTGTGAAATGCAATTCTTCGGGCCCAACTGTCTTTCCTGTGACATTTGTAATTCCCACACTCAACTGCTTAGGCACTAGAGAGTTAGGAGAGGACTCTCAAACTGTAGTAGTCCAGGCTTTTATCCTCTTTGACTTGCTGAGCAAAGTTCAAATCCCTCCTTGTCTAACGGTGTTTCTGGCCACTCATTTGTTTGTCAAGAAAACACTGAGAAGGCATACAATCAAAACCAGACTGAGTGAAGGGCTCGAAGAGCACCAGTTGGGAGAGCCAGTGGTGGGACAACTGGGCATGGAAAATGATTGATTTTATGTGCAAAGCAGTTGTGAAATGTTCTGTGGCATTCTGGGGACATGCCATTGCTAACAAATGATTGCCTGTTGGGGATAGAAAATGCCAGCCATTGTTCTGAAGAAGGAAATAGCCTTATTGATACTGAATTAGGCTCACATTGAATTATTATTCATTTTCAGCGCATCCTGTTTTCCAAATACAAAAATCAACTGAAGGCCTGCAGCACTTATCGGCCTTTAGTTGTTGGCTGTATCTACATCCTTACAGTACAGGTGGAGTTTAGGCTATTTATATCTGGGGATGGATTGTAGGAGAAATTGGCATTAACAGAGCAGCTGAAGGAGGCTGTTCTTCTTTTTAAGAGTTCCTCAAACTAGTTCTTGTTTTATAACGAGCCAGAGAGTGAGGCTGGCCGAGGTAGATGGGCTGGTAGATGAGACTTAACTTCTGGGATGCATTTTGAATTGTCACATTCATTGTGGATGGCAGAAAAATAGTGGTATAGAAAACAATACTGTTGCTTTTTGAAAGGAATAGAAACTGACTTATCTACAGAAATTGAAATGCACACCAGATAGAAATATTTTGTATAGTGACAGTGTTTAGAATGCAGTTGTGAAAGTTTGAGTTTTGTTACCAGTGTTATCAAATAGTTTCTGCTGAAATCCCAACAGAATACAGAAAACCCCTACCAGTAAAGTTTGTTCCTTCAGTTTAAGGGAATATTTTTATTTACTAAAATCAGGAAGTGGCTGGCATTTGATAACGGATTTCTTGAGCATTCGTCAGGAACTGGACAATCGGTATTTTCTTGTGTCATACATATGAGGCAGTACCTTGGCATGGAGGATATAAACTGTTTTTATAGGTGGCAGGTGTTGCTGTTTGTCCTGGAAAGCAGCGACATGGAAGAGGATTGGCGTGTCACCAATTGGTATGAGAAAATACATTTCTAATAGGGTACGAGGTGATAAGATACATTATTAAATAGCCTGTGAAGTGATGTTATCCTTCTGTTAATTATCACTCTGGTTGCAGAAAGATAGTCTGAGCATTAATCTTTCTTAAATGGCTTTGAAAAATCAAAGGATTTGGAGAAAAAACTTGAAGATAGTGACCCATGTGTGGTACCCATGGACTAATAGAAGATTACAGGGAATCTTGTCTGTTCCAGAGATGCAGTGGAGGGGAAAACAAGTGATACTTGAGGGTTCTTTTGAGAGCAGATAAGTGCAGGATGGTATCTCATTGCTGAAACTGAGAAAGCTAAAACTAGAAGGAAGACTGATGTTTTTGACTGCAAGGATAATTAAACCTGGCACAGCTTAGCAAAGGATGCAATAAACCTTCTGATATTTGGAGTGACTGAGCCAGGTTTGAATGTTCCTATGGAAGAAATGATTAATTTCAATCACAGACAGTTGCATTCAGTGACAGAATCACTAGATGGACGAGCTGGACCATCCCAAGGGCTTCTGCTTGCAATCTCTAAAAGACTGGATTCCAGGCCATCTCCTTCTTCCAGACCTGGTGCTGCTGTACCTTCCTGTGTCCTCTGCATTCCAGTCCGTGGGCCTGGCATCCAGATGAGCCCAGATTCATCCCCTCATTCTGGGTTTCATGACAAAGAGTAGGTGACAGGGAAGGAAGAGCATTGCCACACCACAGTCACACAGTCTGGACAGTAGTTAATGGCAAGGGAATCACTAGCAATGAATGTGTCCTCCGAGCCCGCCCTGTCTTTCCTCTTGTTATGTCTCTCCCTTCAGCAAACAGCACCACTCCTCCTGGACTAGACAAGTCTGTTCGGAGATGTGTGATGGAACCTGCTGTCTCCCAGGGCCTGGGCTGAGACCAACTAAAACCAAGTGCTGGGTTTAAAACCTGGACGCAAGGGCAAGGATAACGGCTGGGATAATCTCTTACCAGGCGCTGATGGTTTCCAGCATTAATGTTTTCCCTTTCTTTGTTTTTTGAAATGAAAACAAAGGCTCAGCCTTCTTCCTAGCCCAGCAATAGTGACATACTAACACAGTTATTACAGCAAACATTTTGGCCCTCTCTGGTCATGATGTTTTCTTTCTGTGGGGAGACTGAAATACTAACTCACAAATAATGTCTTTAGAAGTCATATTAGTCACACATTTTTAAGACATTCCAAAATCATACCAACCTCCTTCTGAGCTTGTCTGTTGCTACCAATGATTCAAAGTTTTGAAAACTCTCCTTTAGTTTTGATTTACATTTTGGTCTTGGGCACTTGTTATTTCTGGCAAATGCCAGCTCAGTTTCATTAAAGAAAAATCTGTTTTACAGCCATGCAGCTCAGATCTGCTGTGCTTCTAATAATTGATGGCTGGTTTCCTTATTTCCTGCATTGTAGAAAAATAAGGACCTTGTTAGATCCAAATAAGCCTGCATAAAGTCACAGTGTGAAACATCAGGTTGGGGGTGAGCAGAGCAGCTGTGGGCAGGTTTTACAACTTCAGGCTACAGTTGATCGAGGCAGCCAAGGGAAACTGAGAGATAGCCATGTGACTAAATTTCGGTTGAGTTCTTTGGCTCCCTGGCCTGAGATTTATATTTGTGACACCTTTCCCTCTGTCAGTCCCTGGGCCAGACACAAGTCTGTCTGTCTGTGTGCCTATGGCTCTGCACACCCCGTGGAGTGGCCACTGTGCCTGTTCCTTGCTGTGCAACTGCGGGACGTGTCTGTTCCCAGTGTTGGCTGTATTGCTCCAACAGCCCACGACAGTGTGAGTGTGTACCCTGGGAGAAAGCAGCTGCCATGTGGTGGAGATGAAAAATCAAGAGCAAACACTTTCTGAATTTCTGCAAGTGGGCAAATTAATTTCAATCTGAACTGTCATCACAAGGGCCTTTTTTTCCTTCCCCTTTCCTTTGGGTGGTATCTTTGATTTATATTTCTGAATGAGGCAAGTGATCGCCCTTTGGTGCTAAGTTCAGTTTCTTTGTAGATTTTCAGTTGCAGAGCTCTGTCAGTTTTTTGGTTAATGTTAATGTGGATAGCTTTTTTCCATTTGCTTGGGTTTTTTGTTCTATGTTGTTTTAAGAACCAGTGGAATTCAGTGGTGCCTATGTTAATTGAAAACAATCTATTAGTTTGAAGGAGCAGCTAATGTCTCTCAGGTATTCTTCTATAATGTAATACCTGTCAGATGCCTCCTTGCCACTTTAAGACAGGATCCTGCTTCAGAGATTCATGGAGTTAAATGGCTCCTGGGAAGCCAAGCAGTGACACCTGAACAATGTCATAAAAGGTGTTTTGTTTTTTATTTTCATGCATTTATCAGCTCCAGCCTGTTTCCTTTGAGAACTGAATGGTTACTTTCAGGCAAGGCAACTGTGTGATGACTCTTTTCAACATTCCTTTGAAGGACTTTCCCCTCAAAGGAGGTGAAGAAGAATTTGTAGGAATTGCAGAACTACTGGAAAATCAAGCCCTAAAGTTTGCTTTACTGAAGGCATGATGCTGAGAGGAGTTCAGACACCTAATTCCCATTGACATCTGTGGAAATTCAGTGCCTAAACAGTTCTCTCGATCTGGTACTTCATCTTCTGGCATTTAATATTACACAGTTTCTGCTTTCTGTGGATCTCCTTTTAAGGCATCTTCTGTGAGTGGTGCAATAGTTTTAATTTTGAATTCTTCCCGTCGTCAGTTCCAGCACGTGATGCAGACAGCTGCCTAGAAAGCTGTGCCATGTGCTCATCTATTGTTCCACCAAGGGGTTGAGGCCTGGTAGACAAGCAGTGGGGTGGGAGAGTGAGTCAGAGAAAATACTCTGCACTTTTATTAATTGCTGCTGAGGGAGGATGGGGCCAACCTTCAGGCACTGAGACTTTGTTGAGTGGGGAACTAGAGTGACATACTCATTTGTTTGAGTGAAAATCCAGGGAAAAGTGGGAGATTTTTATTGGCATTTCCTCCACTCAGCACTGATCTTATCATGCCAGTTTAACAGCAGAGCTCCTTTGGCTCCTTGCCAGGTGATACCATTGGAGTCCGTCTGAGATATCCAAGATAAAAGATCTCAGGGAATTACAAGTATTATGACTTTCCTATCAAACTGTTCTAATGTGTCGACTCTTAGAGTCTTCTGACCCAGAAAACTATCTTTCTTTTAAAAATCCTGTTACTGAAGGAAAAGGAAACACAAGAGCTGGGAAGTGGGACTTGATGTTTATAAGGGCCCTGAGAGCAGCCGTAATTAGAGTAGGTTTTTGGAAGAGACTTGTTCCTTTGCCAGCAAAGGGCCTTGGTGTTCAGCCAGGTTAGATGTAGCCTGAGAGTAAGCACTTGGGAACTGCCTACCATACACTGGTTCTGTGTCTGGCACTGAGAACTCGAAGCGTCCTCTCACTTAAAATACTTTGTGTACTCCCAGAGTGCCCTGTGAAATGCTGCCGAGGGCTGAGTCACTGCCCAGCCATTTGGGCTGCTTCTCTAAACCCTGACTTGCGAAGGGCTGCACCAGGATGCTGTGACGGTGATCCCTCCTTGGGGTGCTGTCTTACTCTTGTGGTACTGTGCAATTGGTGGGTTCAATATGGGCCCACAGTTCTGGTAGCGTGGCCAACTGAGTAATGTGAGAGCAAGGAAATTCCTGGAATCCCCAGTGTCAGCTTCTTCTTTGCATTCACAGATTCACACCTGCTTTGGACATGTGTGCAGGCCCATCTGCACAAAGAGGTAAATGGGACTGGCAGGAAGTAAGTGTGTGTGTGGTCATAGTCATTAGGGAAAAAGACCTAGATATACTTAATTTTCTTTTTAAAGCTTCAAAATTGAACTCTTGAGTTGTGAACTTGTTTCTCAGATTTCACAATGCATGAGAGGAAAACATTTGACTTCCTATCCCAAGGCCTCTAAAGCTGTTGTCAATCCAATTTCCCTGGTTTTAGACAGGAATCAGAACTGTCCACCACGTTCCAGATCCTGCAGAAGTCAGTGGGACCTCAGGAAAAGAAAATTGCTTCTGGCAGAGCTAAATTTGAGTGAGTCACCTAGGACACAATGAGAGCTGCACAGAAAGGTGCTGGGGCATGGATAAGGGACCCCGGTGAAGTCTCTTGCCCTTGTTTGTTGGTGCTGTCGGGCAGAAGGCCAGGCAGGGAGAGTGTCCAATGGAAAACCCACTGGTAGCTCGGAGCAAGAGACTGGAAAGGACCACATGGAGGATCACATCTAGTTTGAGGCTATTGCAGGCAATCAGTGCTCAGTGCAGGGAGCATCTGTCCCATGCCACCCACAAAGCCTGTAACAAACTGAGATCAAACTGGAAAACACCGAAAGCCACAAACTGCTATGTGCCATAAAGAGCAGGAGAGATTGAAAGCACTGACCATGGCCTGCAGCCCTGGAAAGGCTGGGAATTTCCTTAAGTAAAAATTCCCAGATGACCCAAGCACCAAGTTTGATCAGTGCTGTAAGTACCAAAACTTTGTACCTCATGTTATTTGTGTGCTTGGACAATTGGAGAACTGGTGACAAACTGGTGCCCACCAACACTGGAGTGGAGGGGCTGGGGAGAGCTCCCGGGAATCCTTTGGACTCGCTGGTGTTTACAGCAGCCACATTTCTATGCAGTCCACAGAAGAAGGTGCTGCATTTTTTCTTTTCTCTCCCCCCTCTTTTTTTCCCTTTCTTCTCCTCTCTCTATTAATAACTGAAGCCAATGGCTGCTCTGAGTTACGAGGGGGTTTTATTGCACAGTTGCATGGTGGAGGGACCTGGTTTTCATTGTGCAGTGCGGGGTATCAGTTTTAACCCAGAGGCAGTGATGTTATTTAACAGGTGCCTTAAAGGCATAGTGCTTATTTAATCACCGTCTCCAGATCAACATTATGTAAATTGAAATTGCTCGGGTACGCAATTAATTGCGAATGCTTTAGACATTTTTAAAGGCATAAGACAATACCTGAAGTTCCATTTTAAGAATATCCAGGTCAAAGGACACACATGTTTTTATTTTCTTATTTGAGGTATAATGTGTTCAAGGCAGATTTATGGCACAACCTTTGTTTATTGACTTGTACTTTTCCACATGAAACTAATGGAACATGACAGATGATATTTATGAGGCATGTGTTCTTGATTAAATCATGTTAGACATTAAAACCTGATAAAAGAATGTATTTTAAAGGGTGGATTAATAGAAAAGGAGGCAGCATTGATTGGGGAGTTTACACGGAACAAGACACGTTGGTCTTAGACTGAGTATTTATAGGTGAGATATGTGGTTATAAAACTTTAGAAGCTGAACAGAAAAAGATTAATAAGCTTTGGCTCTTTGGAAAGTTTGAGTTTTTTGTTTTTCTCCCTTTGTAAGCCACTGGCCACCTTGTATTTCTGGTCTTTCAAGTGAATTTATTCAGTTCTGCATAAGAACTTGTGACCCTTTGTGGCCTACTGCTTGTAATGTTGGCCCTACGTGTATCCAGTATTCTTCAGGATTCCCAGTCAGCAGATCTGTGTAAGCAGCCTGTGCCACTGCTAAAAACTGCTCTGTAAAAAAACCTGCTCAGATATGTGCAGATGGGATAAATCAGCAACAGTCAGATGGAGCCACTTGTCCCCACCTTGATACTTGGGGCTTTGCACAGACTTCTGAGTAACAGGTTAGTAGGGAATCAACCCTGAGTAGTATTTTTCTTGTCAGCATAAGAGTATCCTCTAAGTATTTCCTGTGGAGAGCAATCGGATGGTAAATGTAACAAGTGGGAACAGATTGAATTTGTTTCCGTGGCTTAACTGAATATTAAGACTAAAGGGAAAGCAGATACCTGCATTCTGTTTTCAGTTACACAGGTGCAAATGTGGAATGTTTCCTGATTTCAGCTACACAGATGTATGTGAGGACATACTCTGGCTTGGTGCAGCATTTTCACTACTGAGCTTTAACCTGCTGTGGCTGAATTTGTACTAACCTGGATCCTCAAAGCTGCATTTTGTCTGGAACAGAAAAACTGCTGCGTGAGAAGATAACTTTGGGTTCTTAAAGCTCCTGTCAACTTAGATTTGTAGAAGTAATTACTCTTTGCAAATACAAGAAAAATTTAATTTCTGTAAGTTTTTATTACAGCAAAGTAATCTCATGCTATGATGCAGTATTTACCTCCTGCTTGTAACCTCTTCATCATAACTGGAAGACTTGTGCCAAATTAATAGTTCTTTACTTCTCATCTGAAAGCATTATCTTTGCTGAATGAGATATGGTAAAATGTGTTAAAGTGATAGGATTCAAGTATTTAAATGAATAAATTGCTTCAATATCTTCCACAGGGAAGGAATGCAAATTGTAGGCACATTTATGGTTTGCTTTTGTTTGGACTTGTCAGAGTAGAAACTGAAAATACTTGCTAAATGAGAAAACTGTATAAGAAATACAGTTTTCTGTGAATGGAGATGCTTTTATGAAGTGTTGTGTGACTTAATTTGATTGAGTTAAAGCATGACCTTGCATCTCATATTATCAGAGCGAGTTGTGTTTGAAAAGCTGTTGGCTAAAGTACACTTCTGCTTTCCACAAACCCAGTGGAAATTCTTTAAATTCTTTTTTTTTTCCTTTTTTTTTTTCCTTTTTGTTTTCCCCAGCTTGCTGACCTAAAACTTCCCTACCTACCTGAGATTTTAGAATAAGCATTCTCTCCCATTAGGAAGTGAAAATCTTCATAATGCAGATGTTTCCCTGTAGAGATTTCAGCCCTCCTTCTCCATCCATATGGTGTAAGCCAAAACAACAGATGTTAGAGAATAAAAAGAAGAGAATAGAAAATAGCCCTGGAAGTAATATTATGTTGTTACATTAGTATTTTGCCTCCTAAAGGATTTAGCAGAATTTAAAAGGCTTCAAAGATGGATTGAATAATAGATCAGAGACTTAAAAAAAGAAGTGTATTGAGGCTGAAAAGAAGGAGAATGATTTTTTTGGGAATTGATATAGATCAAAGATGCAGACTGTGCAAATGAAAGAAAGAGAAGGAGGGGAGGTGTGATTTTGAAAAGTTCTCAGTCCTACAAAAAATGAAAAATTTGATCACTTTTAGAAAGATGGAATCTTGAAGTGGCAAAGTGGATACTGAATGCGAAGGGCAGGTAGAAGAATATTTATTGTGTATTTGTCTTATGCTGGTAATGGTACCCCTAAGCTTTGTGAGGGGACTTTGTGAGGGCATCACAGCTCTGCCCTCAAAGCTGGGTTCAGGTTCTCCGGAAAAATAGCACTTTTAGTCACCAGTGAAAATGGCTGGGGATGGTCGCCATCGCTTGAGAGATGATGGAGGTTAGGAAGAAATCCTTTCCTGTGAGGGTGGTGAGGCCCCGGCGCAGGTTGCCCAGAGCAGCTCTGGCTGCCCCATGCCTGGAGGTGTCCGAGACCAGGTTGGGCAGGGCTAGGAGCAACCTGGGATAGTCGAAGGTGTCTGTGCCCATGGCAGGGGGTGGAACTAGGCGAACTTCAAGGTCCCTTCCAGCCCAAGACATTGTATGCTTCTACGATTCCTTTCCCTCCAGGATCAATGCTTCCCACACCATTTTTGGTAGCTCTTTGCAAAGTCTGTTCTTACACGCCACAAAGAACAGAGATTCGGTGTCCCTTCTGTCCTCATGCTCAGCTATCTTTGACAGCCTTCGCCTTGATGTTCAAACTGTGTCTCATTTGCTAAGCTTCACTTGTCTCAGCAAAATCCATTCAGAGTTTCATGTTGTCATGCTAGTGATAGGGTTGGATCCAGAAATCCACCTCTTGACTTTGATTTTTCTCAATCTGTGTAAGTTGAAGGAAAACTGAATTCCTTCAGTTCCAACAGATAATTGCTGCACAGGGAAAATTAGTTGTGCTATTAATGATTTTCTGTCTCATAAAGGAATTGTCCTTGGAGTCAAAGTGTTGGTACCAGGCTGCCTGGGAGGAAGCCCTGAAATTAAAACTTCCGTCTCAAGATGCTTCCTACTGAAAAGGTTCTTGCTGAGTTCTCCCAGCTTGTCTCCCTCCTCTGTTCTGTCCTGCCATGCTTTGCCAGTGGTTGTTCCTCTTTGATTTGTTGCTTTTTCTTTGCCTGTTTTTTTTTTTTTTTGCTTACTGCTAGCTTGTGTTTCTGCATCTCCTTGCTGTGGAGGATGCAGACTGGTGGTGCTCGGGCATTGCTGAAGGAAGCTAAACAGGCCAGGCAGGAGGCCTTTAGGAGATGCCTGTAATGGGCAAATCATACGTCCGGATCTCCCTGCCCAGTGCTTGGGAAGCAAGGATGACCTCTTAGCTGTGGTGTTGCTTTGTAAAGACAGCTCTGGTGCTGCTGGGAGCCAGCAAATTCCCATTTCCCACCATTAGAGCTCACTTGGGAGAATGTCATATCCAAAGATTGTAAGAAGTTTGTGTTTAATCTGCATTTCTAATATAGATGGAAAGAAAAACACGTATCAGCTAATACTGATTAATTATATCCCTGTGCTGGTGGCCAAGAATGGGGGTGTCACGCCATATAGATTATATACAACATGTTCTTTTTATGAAACGGCCAGGGAAGGCATCCAAGCTCTTTCAGTCGGTAGGTAAAGGGTTTGGCTAGTTTTCAGGATTTGAAGCCATCTGGAAAAATTTAACCAAAATTATCTGCTTCACAGTCCCAAGATAAATCATTTTCCCACTTACACAATTGTTCTTCATTAAGCTAGTGGGGTTAGGGCTGATTTAAACCCTGATATTATAACTTAGGCTTTTACAGAGCATTTTGTAGATAGAGTTCTCGTGCTGACAGTGATACCACTCTCAGCCTGAGCTGAGAACAAGAGAAATAATAGTTTCATGGAATGGAATAAATACTCCATTAAACAGAAACTATTCTGTGTGGTTTAAGACATTGTCCTTTCTGACAAATGTGTTATCTAAACAGTTCAGTGTGTACTGTAGTACTTATGTTTATATATTTACATATTAATATGTGATAAATATATATTATCTATAGTATGAGTAACCTCTTTTTGTGAATCAAAGATACAGATATGACCTACATGACCGCAACAATAGCAACTTTGAAAAGCAGCAGCAAATAATTCTTTCTTAAAAAGCAGCTTCCAGTATATTCTTCATGTCTTCTCTGCATTCGGAAGCAAACTCTTGTAACTGAGAAGCAGTTACAAAAGCAGAGGGAAGGGAGACAAAAAATTAATGTTGTTATTTTTTAAATGAAAATAAGTTGGTGAACCTGATGCTATGTAAATGAAGACATAATTCAGCGCTACGAAATGTCCTTACATTTAATAATTTCTAGTGCTACTCTGAATTTTAGAAAACACTGTGGAAATCAGGTATTTCAGTTTTTGAAAGATCAGTCTCTACTCCGGTACACTGTCCTTGTGCACTGGAGTAATCTTGTTGACTTAGAGGTCTGCTTACATCAGTGTGTTATTAGCTAGGATGTACAGACCAGCCTGTGAAATGCTTGAGATTTGCTTAGGATTTGAGGTTGGATAAGGGTTAAATCATTTACATGTTGTGGCTTGACTGCGTGTATAAGAAGTGCAGCCAGTTGACAGCATCACTGCCTCTCTCGGCTGCAGATCAGGGGCATCCCTGAGAATGTCTCACAGGCAGTGTTTACAAGAGTCAATCCTTAATTCAGCATTTTCATTTTGCCAACAAAGGTGATAGGCTTTGCCTCCTAGTCCAGTAAGGTTTATTATGGGGGTGTGGTGCATAACCCAGCTGAGTGACGTCTGCCTCTGGTTGCAGTGCTGAAGTCTGGTGATGTGGCCATGGGTCAGATCTGAGTTTGGGGCCTGACTGCCTTGGCTCATCATTAGAATCTCCAGTGAGCCAGAAACCCCCTCGGTGCCTTGGGCGTGCTGCCTGCAGAATCAGGCTGGTGATACCTAACCTGCTTTTCTAAAGTGCCTCTTGACTGGAGCGGAGAATATGTGGTCTGAGAGCACTGCATGTAAGTGATTATTGTAACTCAGAGGGTGCCAGAGCTTCCCTTTCTGGAAGAGTGGTCAGAAGTAGAATTTCACTTACTGTGGAACTGGTGAAGCTTTTGAATGCAGCAGCCTGTACATGCAACTAAAATTATGTGCAGGGAGAGAGAAAGAAACTTCTGGTGCCCAGTTGTGTTTGTGCCAACTGCTACCCATCCTTCCTTTTTTTTTTCTTTTTAAACTTTGTTATTCTTTTCCTTTGGAATGAGGTTTTTGAATGTTAAGAATTACTCAAAGCTCATAAAATGCAGGGCTTAGAGCTACAAAAACTAGTATTTCCAGGGCACACATCATTATTACTGAAGATGGTAGTGGTGTGTGTGGGTGTCAGGGCACGTGTGTCATTGTGAAATACCAGGGAGTCTTACCAGACAGAGGAGGTCTGCAGCAAAGCTAAGCTGGTTAGCACACACTCACTTCAGGCATGTACTTTAGACTTCTGCCAACACTGAAAAACTTCATTTTTTCGTTAAGTTGGTGCCTTAGGATCTCTACCCCAATGCAGTTTCTCTGAAATGAGAGGGTAGACTCTTTCTCCTCAGCGCTGTTTATGCCTTCACAAGTGTGTGGTTTTCACATGCTCCAGCAAAGGTACTGCATCAGCTTAAAAAAAGAAACTGAGCCAAACCCTTTTATTCCCATCCTATTTTGACCTGGGATAATGGTCTTTTTACAGTATTGAATAGTTAATACTTTCTTATAACTGATTTGCCATATTTTTGGAAGAGCAGTGATACATTCAGCAGTTTCTGTGAATCTTCATGATGCAGGTTCTGTAATGTTGGAATTACATTATGCAGGAGATCTGCAGGAGAGGGCCATTTCTTATTGAAATGCATGTCCCTGGTGAGGACAGTAAATGAGATAGGTGCCTCCCGCCCAGGACAAACACGGCTCAGGAGGTACAGGCTGTAGTGGCTGGTAGAAGAGCTCTGAAGGATGGTGTGGTGAAAGCAGAACCCCCAGCCTGCATTTGCTTTGGGTTCATCGTGGGGTTATAGTTTCTGAGCTAATTCTCACAGCTCTTAAAAAATCAGAAAAGAACACTCGGTTGAACTGGAAGGTTTCTTATCTCCTTTTAGCCCAGCAGATACTTTGAAGCTTTTCCTGTCTTACCTTCTTAAGTCCCTTTATGATTTCACCTCAAGGTACAGATTATTTCTCTTGCCCGAGATCCCTATGCAAAGCCTCTTGATGTGATGATTGCATGTTCTGAGGTTTCCCTTTTGTTCTCTGTACATTATTCTTTCACATAAGTGCAATCTTGCAGATGCTTAAAAATTTGTAGACTTGAGAAGCTGTTTTGCCCATAGAGCCTTCTGCTGTATGTAATGTATGTAATTCCCATCCTCTTATGTGCATGAAAACATTTAGAAGAGGTCTCTCTCCATCTGTTGATACAGCACCCAGCACTGAAGGAGGGATCTTGCCTAGATCCTCTACAGCTTCTCGAGTAGTAGATTAAGTGGAGTTCCAGATTATGTTAAAGTTGCAGGTTTGGGGTTGTTTCTTTCATTCCATGTAGGTTATTCAGTGTCTGATTTAGAAATCAGACTATAATACTGTAATAGTTATGTCTAAATGCTTATTGAACCCTCCCTTCTAACATAATCCCTTTCTTGTCTGCTGCTAGTACTTCTTTGTTAAAGTGAGCTGGGAAGTTACTTACATTTGGAAGGGAGCAAACTAACATCAACGTGCGGTTGCAAAATGTTGCAAGCCCTTTAAATGTTGGGTGCCTGCTTATTTTGGAGTGTTTGCTGGGCTAAATGTAACATGGATTTATCTGTGATGTGTCATAGACTTATCAAAGCCAAATTACTCATTAAAATAATGCTGAATTTGAAATATAAAGCAGTAAACCAGTGGGTAAATAAAAGGTTAGCAGAAAGGTAACTTGATATATGAAACCATAAAAGCGATTTCAGAATTAATGAGGGAGACAATATTTCTCCTGTAGAGTCTTTAAGACTTGGTTGAAGTAGTGTAACAGCAACACATTATTTATTTCTTGTGTTGCCTTATTCTTAGGCCCATGGGACCAGACAGGAAGGAATTAGAGAGCCCTATATTACAATTTAATTGCTTGAAGAAAAAATATTATTTTTTATTGTTAACCATTAGCTGCTTCTAGTTTTATTAAAGTCATAATGTCCATGCTGTAGCACCAATCTTTGCAGCATGCAGTTGGGGCTAGGAAAATTGTTCACTTGCTATAAAATCAGCTTAGTGTGGAAAAATAAAAGAAAAAGAAAAGATGGAGAGCTAGAACCAGACCAGTGGCTGTTCAGCTGTTACAGATGTCTAAGCTGTTTTCTTCCATTTAGAACTGTGAAGAAGCGTCCTGATCTTTCACTGAAGAAGTGTTCATATACACACCCACAGTTTTCATTAAGTTGAGCCACTGGGAGCAGCTTGTGCTCCCAGTTTGTTGTTTTCTCATCTTCATGTTGGCTTGGAATTTCTGTATAATGACCTGGGCTTGGTTACTAAAAGTGTTGGGGTGGGGGTTTTTCAGTTTGGTTGGTTGGTTTTTTGTTGTGTTTGTTCGTTTGTTTGTTTTGCTGGGTTTGGGGTTTTTTTTTTAAACCACAGGTGAAAATTGTGACTTTATTTGACATCCCAGTTTAATGTATAAGTTTGGGGTTTAGACAGCTTTGGGATTTATTTCCTTTTTTTTTTGCAGAGACAGTGGACAATGCTTTTCTAACTGTTGCTCATTTTTCAAAATCAAAATTCTCGTGTGCCAGCTACACTATGATGACTGTCCCCTACTGTGTTGTTGGCCTGTGGGAAAGGAAAGACAATATAACTTAGTTTGGCTCACCATGGCAAAAATATTTGGAGGAATGAGCTCACACCTGCTGCAGGCTAAAAATGCTTCTTCCATGAGCAGCCAGAATGGCTCAGCTGTTGAGCTGTGGTGATCTGACCACATGGACAGATGAGCAATGCTGAGACATGTCTGCAATGCACAGAGCACGCTGGTAATGGCAGTGCAGCAGTTCAGCCTTGCATGGATCCATGTGGAAGGTTCACAGATCTGTACAGTAATCCACTGCATTTTTGCACAGACTCAGAACATTTGCTTTCCCTCTGAAGCAGGCCAGCAGATTTTTTTTTCCTAGAATCTCTCAGTCCTTGATCCTTTGCTTCAGTTCCCAAGAGCAACTTCATATGATGCAGGGAACTGAGTCCTTTCACAGAGGTCTCCAGCTAGGAAGGGACCATAGTATTTCAACATCTGATTCCTCTTCAGAGGCAGCTCTGAGGTGGACTTAGCTTTTCTGATGACCGGGAAGTGAATGACTTTCGTACCCACAGGTAACGCGCTTGCAGCAGTACCTGCAGAAGTGCTCTCTGCCTTCCTGTAAATTCAGAAAATGGTGGTTGTCTTTCTTCCCTTTCCTTGTTAAATTCATCCCCATTGAGTAGTATTTTTAACATCTGTGGTTAAACCACAGTGTGAAAGGAGCTGGCTGGATTACCGAGGTGATGGAGTTCTGAATCTGTTGCGGCTCAGTGCTGGGGACTGCTGATGCTACCTACAGCTGACTTGGATGTCATTTTGAACCAAGTGCATCTTCCAGTCCAAGAGACTCTTGTGTGTACTGAAATCCAAATCATTCCCTTGTTATTACAAAGACAGCAATGAGATAGAAGACCCTCTCAAGAGGTTTCAGTGCCCTGTAGATCCCCAGGGCAGTTGTGGTAAGCTGCTGTCTACTGCTCCAGCGGTGGCATAGGGCTGTGGTATGTACTCCTTCCTAGCGCTGGGGTTTGTGGGCTTTGGCTCACGTTGGCAGCACTTTGTATGTATGCAGATTTCTTGAAAGCCTTGGAAATCTGCGCTAGGGATGTGTGTGAATACATGGATATATGTGAAACTCTCAGGCGCTCGCTTCCGAAAGAGCTGCCTCTGAGTTGTTCAGCAAACATGATCTGCCTGATTTCGTGAAGGAGGGCTGAAATCTGAAATGCATTGTGGCTACTGTGACTGGCTCTGGACTGTAGTTTTTTCTAAGACAGAGTTGGCCTGTTGATACCAGGGCCAGCTTTGCTTTTCTATGTTCTTGCAAATATTCAGCAGGGAAGGTGCACTACTTCTGATGAATACTTCCATTGTTTGCCATGGACCCTGGGCAGTAACTTTGGCCTTACTGGGAAAGATTCCCGTTCTTTGATGCTCTGATTCTTCAGCCAACTCCATTCTGTTTGATATAATTTTTAATCAAGTTTTCCTTTTAACTTGTAATGTAACAAGTCCCTAAATGTGTTACTATCCACCAAAGAGGGTTTCTTGGCAGGATTTCCAAACAAAAACAAAACAAAAAACCTCTATTCAGCCAAAATACTCTTTTAACGGATGAAGCAACAATTACTTGTGGCTTTGTGAAAATAGACTATATATTGTATATACTGCGGAGCAAGAGACCACGATGTGTGTAGTGATGATTTGAGGTATTGAGAAATTAAGTGATCCATCAGTATTGATGCTTGGTGCCAAGTATTAGTTCAATGCTCCAATTTCCTATGCAATTCAAAGTGGGAGTAGGCTTTCACGAAAGAGGGTCTAGTGGTTAATGCACTCAGCTGGGCCCTGGGAGGTCTGGCTTTAATTCCCAACTCTCTCCAGGCTTGCTGTTCAACTGTGAGCACGTTACTTGAACTCTCAGTGCCTCAGTTCTCCTCTTCCCCTCCCTCACCCACTTCTTTTTGAAATTCCTTTGGGAGGAACTGTCTTTAAGCTTGTGTGTGCTATCTAAACAAAGGGTACTGCGTCTCAGTAGGGGCCTGGAGATACTTGACTATAGAAAGATCTGTAAGTGTTCTGGCAAATCCAAAACTGTCATGTACACACGCATGTCAGGCAGGCTGAGTTATGAATGCAGTAACGGGAAAAATTAGCAGGCAGAAATGGCAACTGTTACAACCGCATGTTTTCATTTGGATATCTTGATTATGTGAATATGTGGAGCAGCTGCTCCCATCCCCATCCCAGTCCCTAGCAGTACTGTTCCACTTTTGCACAATTTGGGATGAAGGCACACTTGCTTAAGAACAAAGTTGTCCTTTCTTCTGTACATTCTGAAGCATAACACAGGGACAGGTAGCTAGAGAGAGCTGTGAACTTGAGGGAGAGCAGTACTCTGAACTCAGTCCTGCAGCTTGTCCTGGATGGATTTCGTAGGCCTCTTGGTTTCCATCACCTGTAAAAGGCAAGAAGTCATAGCCACCATGATACTTCCCTAGACTGTGCCGATTTATTGGTGTCTCTGGAGAGCTCTGGAGATGGGTTTTGCCTTGAAGTCTGACTTAATATTAGCAGTTGCGTTCAGTGCTAGTTGGGAGCTTGAATAATAAAGGCCTCTGGCTGGGTCAGTACTGAAGTGCATTTGCAGAAGTTACTTCAGCTGAGTTATTCCAGCCCAGGGCTTGGGCTCCTCAGCAAAGCCTGGAGCCTGGCAAGGAGCTCCCAGAGGCCCTGCCTTCTCTGTTTCCTGAAAGGTTTTGGTTTGAGGACAGTAGGGAACAGCTGTGTTGGCCTGACAGAAAGAGGATGAATGTGCTTCCTGCCACCTTACGTGCATTTAAAAGTAGAAAGTGCTCTGTAATCCTGTAATAGCTGTTTCTCTGAGGATCAACCCTATAAGATTACCCAGTATGAGAGCACCAGTTCTGCATCTATGCTAATTTTGGCTGTTGGAATAGATAAGGAAGCTTTTCCAATGAGTGTCTGATTTAACATTGCAGCCTAATAAAGACAAACCTCCTCTCTGAGCATGAGTGACACAACAGATTAATTTCATTCAAACCAAGGGATTAGCTTTTGGAATCAAACTCTCATTTTGTCATGACTAAAATGGTGGCAATAACCACTTCTTTGCAAAGCAATGTTTCACTCTCAGCCCGTGGGAAGGCAGGATTGAGTGTCATGTTTTGTTTTCATTAGCAGAATGTTTTGTCATTGGACCTAGGCCTAAACAAGACAGTGACAGGAGAGCTGTTTATGTGCAAGTCGGTTGGACACGCGTTGCTTGCTGTGTGCATTCTGCAGGCTGGTTTTTACAGAAAGATTTGGCTGCTGGGGTCTGGCCCAAGTGGCATGTCCTTGGATGACAGCTATTTAAGATCACACCAGCAGACACCTTTGGGGCTAAGGAGATTAGACTGCCTGTATGGTTCCTTCCACTGCAGAAGAGAGAGTTTTGCTTTGTTTTGTTGGCAACAACGGGTAATAAGATCTCTTGTTTCAACTCCTGTTTCTGGAGATCTGAGTAGCAAACAGTGACCATTCATGAAGATCATATGAAATTATATAAAAAATAACCTGACAATCTTAAACCAGACCTGCTGTGTAAACATATGATACTGTGCTGGAGTGAGCTTTACTGACTTACCACAAGGAGAACTCTTCTGCCCTAGTGATGGACTTCTACTATAGATTATCAGCTCAATCCTTGTCTCTGAAGTATAAAGAAATGTCCTGGTTAGACCCTCTGAGTGTCTGTTCTCCCTCCCTCCACTCATGGTAGAGTTAAATGGAGTTTTGGCCCACAGAAGGCATGAAATAGCACAAAGAAGGAAAGGTATGGAAAGCAGTATTTTTTTGACTTCTACTTCTTGATAATTACAGGAATTCCTACCTCTCATCTTTGTATTTCATTCAGATGTGTAAGCAAGTAAATATAGAAGCTGAATTAAAAAGGGTGTGACTCCAAGGTATCCTAGGACTCTAAAGGTAGAGTCTGTGGTCATTATAGAAGTCCTACTTTTCTAGAAAGTTCTTGTATCAGCATCCACAGTAATGTGTGCAACCTCCTACCTGTATTTAAAAATAATAACTTGCAAATAAATACTTCAAATTGTTGCTGACATACAGATGTAAAAGTGGGAACAGAAGAAATGGCTGTTTTGCAAAGGAAACATTTGCAAGATCTTTTTTTCAGATGCAAATGCAGTATGTATACTTCTTTTGCCAGCAAATGTCTTCAAGGTTTTAGAAAAGAGTCAGTTCACTTTTTTTAAATCTCTATGGGAGTTATCTTGATTTCCAGCCAATAGGATCTGTCTGGTCCACAGACTCTTCCTGATGGACAAGAGTGCTACTGTTTGCTTATAGCTGTTGAAAGAATCATAGAATTGGAAAAAATACTTAGTGATAGAACTTTCATCTCCTCTTGTTTGACACTGCAGTTAATGAATGTCTCATGTCTAGCCATCCAGAGGAGCAATATTTGAAAATCTAACCCAAATGCTGCGTAAAGTTTTTCACAATTAAGGCAAAAGCGTTATCTCATTGAAGACTGAATTTTCCCACCTTGATGGCCAAATATGATGGAGGACTGTAGCCAGTTTGCTCATGTAAACACCCAAGTAGACTGCTCCTCCCCGCATATTCAGTCTTCATCCTCACCTGACACATGGACAGGTGTGTGAATACAGTGACGTGTTTTGTGCCTGGCCCCCAGTTCTGGCCTTGGAAAGCCCAACTTTAAATCTGACCTTGTATGAGAGAGACTCAAATTGAAGCTTTTTGAATTGAAGATGCCTTTTAGGAGAGGAGTAGTCCACCTCCAGAAAGCCCTGGAGGGTCGATCTTCCAGATAGGTCAGGTGTCACAAACCAGGTGATAGGAAATTTCTCTGCTGTACTGTAGTTGTGTAAAGCCAGCAGTATCCACACGGTTACACTCAATACACACTTTTTTTGGGTGGTTGGAAGCACCTGATCTGTACCTTGGGTAATGCCTGATTTAAATACATTCTAAACTGCAGGTTATGGCACCAACGCAGTCTGCAGCTAGGAATGTATAGACTGGGTTTTTGGCAGGAACTGTCTAACTTTTGTCTGCAATATATAATAAGTCTTTATAGTGTTTAAGACACATAAATCTGATCTCCCCCCAAGCTGTCTGTAGGTCATTTCCTCCAGGCTTGGGGGAGGGGAGAAATCCAGGTAAATGGAAGGACAATTTGAAGAAGAGAAAGATCCTGTGAAATCATTTGAGCATGAAATGTTGGATTTAAACAATGAAGTAGCTTCCTTTCCTATTCTATTTATCATTTTAATTGCTTAAAGCATATTTCTTAGAAATAGTCAAAATACAGACTCAGACATATTTATATTTTATGCATCCCTGCTGTTACGTTTTTTTGGATGTAAAATGGATCGACAAAACCCATGGAGATGTTTATACAGAAAACATAGTATAATGAAAGTCTTACTGTGAGTTTTGTGCTGATAGCATTTGTAATAAATCAGGAGAGTCAATTACTTTACTCTGCTATACACACAGTAACTACTGTCACATTGCATGAAAACATTACTTATCTACTCACTGTAAAGATGCCAACTATCTCTGGATCAAACTGTGCTGAACTATGAAGTCAGACTTCTTATAAGGAAGGAACGCTTGCAAATCATACAAATATATGTTCTGGTGATAAAGCCAAAGGTTTTTGACAAATTGCTTTATGAGGATTTTTCTTATTTGTTTTCTGTACTGAGAGGGAGGAGGGAACGCAAATCAGTTCCTTAGGTTGTTAATGTTGAAGTAGTTCCTTGGGGACTCAGAGGGATCAAGCATTGTGTATCTTCAGCATTTACAGTTTGGCAAAGAGAGTCAAGGCATCAGTCTAGGGGGGTGTCCTACAGGGGCAGAAGTACTGGGTGGGTAATGGACACTCTTATTTCTAAAAGACTGGCTCTTTCTCAGGGTTTCCTCTGGTGTCAGGCTGAGCAGGGAATGAGGGACTCCAGACCAGTATTTTTAAACAAAAATACCTTGAAAGATTACCTTGATCTTAGCTTTGAGTAGTCACTCTGGCTCTAAAAACAACAATACATGGCCTGTAGAACAAATTGAGCATTTCAGTGCAAAATTTAGGCTGTTGATAACTGCAGGTTTTGTAAGAATTGAAGCAATGTCCCTTTCATGGTATGTGTGAACGTTAAAGGCTTCAGCTCTAGAACCACCAGAGGCTCAAATAACCTGAGGTTCTGGTGCCTTTAATCCTTTTGAAAAAGGGATTATGATTATAATTATAACCTAAGGAAATGCTGAATTTGGGAGGGAAAATGGTCTCTCTCTGTAAGGGAGGGACTAGCTGTTAATGACTCAAGATAGTAGTTTTGAGAGTCTGTTGATTCAGTGAGGACACCTTCCCTGTCCCATTTATCCACGGAATAAAATAGGGTAAGGTGAAGAAATACTTGAAGCTGTTGTTGGAAGAAGGGAAGGCATGAGAAATCCAGGCTCTCTTCCTGTAAGGTTCTGGGATGAGGCAGGTTTGTCATTGTGCCCCTGATAGGTTATCAGAGGAATGGCAGCTTTTTCATAAACAAGAAGCTACTTGGGTCTGCTGATTGTTTTGAGGAAGAAGAGGAGCCTTGTTTTACAGGTAGATTTGTAGAATAGGTTATTCCTGAAAGCTGGAGGAAATGGTGAAGCAACTGCTCATAGGGCCACCTGAGCCTACGAGGAGGCACACCAGCATTACTTCGTGAGAACAAAAGGCTGTTTATAAGGTGTGAGTAAGAGAGATGACGTGCAGGCCCCCCAAAGTTCTAGTCACACATATTTGCCACAGTTTCTTGAGACGAGTTCTTCCAAAATATCTGTAAACTCTTGAGTTTTATTCTCATTTTCAAAATCACACAACCCTGGAGAAATAAGTGTCTCAGCCTGGATTGAAGCTCAATTTTTAGTATGATAGTGTTAAAACTGCTCTTGCTTACAGCACTGACGGCTGGTAACACCAAAATTAGCAGTTCTGCTGTTCTGGACTCCAGGCTTGGCAGAGCCAGCTTAGGTACTGCTGAACGGACTACAGGGACCTTCCCGTGAGCTTACAGTTGGCTTGCAACAGAAGACTCTGAGTAATCAGGCAATTACAGCTGAAATCAGAATCAGCCACTTGAAGGCTTTTTTGTTTTTGCACTTCTGTTTTGTTTGGAGTTGTTATGTGAGTTTAAAGATCTTGAATCATTTTCTGAGCCTCTGCATTCAAATTGATTAAATACTAGGTGCTATAAAAACATTACTTCAGCACAGATACACTTAGACAACTCCCGTCTAATTTTCTGTTACTGCATGCGGGCACTCCAGCAATCTTTGGTGACAAGCCATTGGATACAAACAAGTTGTAACTTTTTTCCCAATTGGATGGCTGAAGGCATTTCATGTCTTTGTGTAAGAAAGTGGCCTTCTCTAATAATACATCCAGACGTGCAGGGCTGTGAAAAGGTTACTTGTTTACCATAGCCAGGACTCTCTTAATTCAGTGCCAAAGGGGGTATTAGCCTTTCCCATTTGAGCTGCTGTTAATGCAGGATCTTTCACTGCACCTTTTACATCTTCCCAAGTTTCACGTCTGCCAAGTTGTCAGAATGTGATTCCTCTTGCTAGACAGAGGACACGGAGGTGATGTCTGCAACAAATCCTTCACCCCTTTTGCAAATTTCCAAAAAAGATAAACGTTTTCAGAAATGTCTGTTTAGATGAAGGAAAATCCTAAGCAGTGAGTATTAATGACTTGCAGTTCTTCCTTCTGTAGTCAGGCTCTTGCAAAGAGTGCCATTTTAACAGCACTCTTGCAGCATTATCCATACCACTGGATGTCCCTTAGATCCACATGCAACATTCTAATTATTGATGAGATTTCATCACAAGTATAGCAGGATCTGGCAAACTGTGTATGAATGTTCATGTTGTCATCCACATACTGCAGACATAAAACCACTAGCTGTCTTTTGGAGAAATCCATTGTTTCATCATGCATAATTGTACAGCACTTTCCAGAAATTTTCTCAGAAGCATCCCTTATGAGTTATAGAGCAATAATTTCCATTATCTCATGTTGAGTAACTGGATTTGTGAATTTGTCTTGAGTCATTTTCAGCTACTTTGAAATATGAGGATCAGATTCCGTTTGCAAACAAGACAGTTAAGATTGATTTCAACTTTATTCTTTGCTAAAGAGTATATTTTCAGTTTCTTTAGTTTAGTGGTCTTGCAGTGCAAGTCTTTGTCAGGCAAGATAATATCTCCCACTTAGTGTTTTCATAAGGATCTTCCTGTTTTCTTTTTTCTTTGGAGAGCATTGAAAATTTAGCATTTCACCCACATGTTTGTGGTCTTCTGAACGGTATCAGCTGCTTTGCAGTGATCTCAGATAGATTTTAAGATTGTTTTTTCTCCCAGCTGGAAAACATGGATG
>WEIT01018824.1:108462-149235 GCA_013389985.1 Dryoscopus gambensis
TCATGAGACAGATAAATTTGCTTGATGTTCCCTGATGTATAAACACCCATATTGGATTAAAGTTCAGTATTCTCTGTATTAATGGAAGTGGCAGCAAATGCTGAAGGAAGAGCAGAAGGAGTCAAGCATGTAGTCAAACTTCTGCCACTAATAGTGTGCAGCCTGGAGACTTCTTGAATTAGTGCTCGTGTGTTATAGACCTCCAGCTGTCTTGCTACCACAGTTTTTTCTAGTCACTTTTTTGAACATATGCATTCACAATATTCACAGAATCCTCTGATGGTGTCTCATAGCTTAGTTGTATTTTGGTTAAGCTCCCCACTAAAAACTGACCCATTGTGATTATACAGAAATGCCACTGATGTATGCATTTGGCGCCTCCTCTCCTTTGCACCTTACAGGAACGTGAGTGGACTGGTCTGTAATCCGTGTGCTGCTTAGTAGTATTTTACTGCTTGGATTGCACAACATTTAATGACATGTTAGGGAAAGAAATTTGTCATTTCTTATCCTGAAGGAAACTTGTCACAGGATTGAACTCAGTTTGCTGGTATAAAACTCAGACTTGAGTTTTACAGCATGACCTTTAGGGGTAGAATGAGATAATTTTAAGAGACCATCATGCTCCAGGGAAGATGAAATGGATTGAGAAGTGGGGGGGAATCATTAAAAACATGAGTCCTAAATTGTTTTTGCACTGTGTTAAATTCAGATATTTGCCCTAACATCTGGTTTCTCTACCACTTTCATCTTAAATCTAAGCTGGATTTTCTTGGTAAACAAGCAGCAAATTCATCACTGTGAGCTTTCCAAAAAGCTTTACAAGTTATTTTAAAGATCTTTTTGGATCTTTTATTTTTATTGCACAATAAGCTTCCATTCATGACTAAAGATGCCTGCTTGAGGTGTCAACAACCATTTTTCTTTCCTGCATTTCAGCCATATTCTGTGAACCTGGACCAAAAAATCTATTAAATTAGGTATGCCAATAGAAATTGATTTTGAAATGGAGGGAAAATAAATTATTATTCCTTCTGATATTCATACAGCTGTGAATACATCTTGATTCAATTTGTACCAAGCAGTGGGAAAACACTTTTTGAACAGTTTGAAAGCATTTAATAGTCCTGTGATGCACAGTTGATTTACAGTTGAGCTGTACTGGATTTCAGTGCCATGTGTCTGAAAGTTTGAAGGTATGATATGGAAAATTATTACCTTCCCTGTTATTCTGAGTAATTGCTCTCTAATGGACTCTTCCAGCTTTGAGACTGTTTTATTGCTTAAGGTAACTGCTAGCTGCTGCCAGTTAATACAGCTGTGATTATTGACCAGCTCCTGGGAGGATATTGTCTGTTCCCTGGGTGACAGGAGCCCTGTGCACTCTATCCCCCCTTAGCTTCTAAACAACTCAGATAATGAAAAAAAAGAGAAAGCCCTTTTCCTTTAGGAGTGATAACTTAGGATAGCAGAAATAAAGGCCTTGTCAAAATGATTTGGACCATTGATTGTTGAGAGTTCCGTCTCAACCTGCAGTGATCCTGGATGTCTCAGAGGAGGTGCTGCAGCACTGTGGTTATGGGGTGGTTTCTTTCTGCTGAAGTCTTGTTGACCATCATCTTGTGATACAAGGAGGGGAGAATTAATTATCCCTTGCTTCCATTTGTACCATTCATCATGTAGCTTGGTCACCTCCTGCTATCTCTGGGTTTGAGATAAAGTTGCAGATGTCTGTGGGATCACTTCATCTGAGGTACATTGTCTGCCTTTGCTTATGTCTGATGTCCCCTTGTTTGTACAGCATCCCTTTTTGCTGGAGTTTAACTGCAATCCTGAAAAAGGGTAGCCATGGATACATTGAAGAGAGTGGTTTTGCTATTTCCATTTGTTTGCAGCCCTTGAGTGTTCTTCCATTGAGTTTCTTGCATGGGGATGTGCCATCTGAGGTTCCTTGGACTGAAATAGTCCGTAGTCCATAACCAAAAGGAGTAATTTTAGATACTTGTCAAAGGAGTGGTTTGGGGGGAAATCAGAGTTTTTTCCTGACTGGAAGTAGAGCCTGTTCACCAGCCACAGATGTTGGAAAATCATGGGTGCAACTCGTGGCACTGGCAGAGTACATGGGAAAATTCGGCCTTGGATGAGCAAGTACTCATCTGACTAGGTACTTCATTCAGTCAGGCATGCTTTTGTGTATTTATTCCATTCATACCTTAGCCACCCTGATCCTTGTATTTTGTCTTAGTCTGAGTGAGGAACCAGATTATTTCACGTTGAAACTTCATTGGAAGAGAAAGGAAATACTTTAAATAATTGAGAAATAAGGTAGCTGCAGCTAAGGTATGAATTACTGAATGTTGTATCAAGTGCTGAAAGAAAGTAGAATAAACTGAGACTTCTAAAATCACACAAAAGCATCTGGAAGAGGAGCTTGATTTCTTCATAAGGTGCTGAGCAGCATTGGAGGGCAGGTGGCAGTGAAAATTTGTGGAATCAGTAACAAGGTGAACTCTAAAAATATCGTCATCGTCTGTAATTCTTTGAATTTAAACAGTTTTGCTCTTGGCAAAAAGTAACTCAGAGTTATCTCCAGCTGAGGCTTTTGGTTTTGCTTGTTCCCTGTTCCTTTCCAGGACATTCTGCCCAGGTAGAAAGAAGGGGGCATCTCTGAGGCTTCCTAAAATGCTGTTGGCTGTTTAGGTGTGCAGACATGCTCAGAGAAGCATTACAGGGCATACATGAGCTTGTCCCACTGTGGGCATACCAGACTTCCATCAGTGAGTCTATGCTCAAGTACTGGTGTGCAGGCACACTGGGGGCCACACAGGTGGCCTTTTGCTGAATAAATGAAAGAGGAGCCAGTAATTCTTCTGTAGAGGTACATAACTGCCCAGGGGCCTTTGTTGTGGGTTATTCGTGTTCCATGCATAAGACTTTGTCTCCTGGATAACTTATTCTGCACCAAGGGAATTCAGTGGCCTTCCTGATGGGAGATATGAATGATGTTCAGGTTGGGAGGCAAAGAAATGGAGCTGCAGGAAGGGAGCTTCATCATGCCAAAGGACGAAAAGACAGAAGATGATGTTTTGAAACACATCTATAAACTGGTGCTGAGCACAGAGAGGAGTTTAGGGGGAGGGCGGGGCTGTCACTGAGTGATCCAAGCCATAGGAGACCTGTCTAGTTAACAGAGCAGTAAATCTGAGCTTTCCTGTGTATATTTATTTTTACATCACAATCTGTTTAAGCAAGAAAAGCACATTCTAATTGCACTCTAAACAAGGATTTCTCCTTCAGCATTTTACAGCTGTTTCTTGTATGCAGTGCCAATCTGATGTTGGTGAGATGTTCTAGCGCAGCATGGACATGAGCCCAGTGGGCAGATGTTTCTTCTGCATTTTCATTCACTGTTTCAAGGGGCAGTTGAGAGACTGTTTTACTCCTTCATAAAGGTTTATTATTCATGAAGCCCATTACTGTGTACAGAGCTGCACATCTGGCATAAAGCACTGCGGTGGCCCAAAGAATGTGCTCGCAAGAAATAAGATGCTGTTGTAGTAAATTTTGCAGTCTGACTGGAATTAACTTCGTTTAAGACTAAAGAGCAAAGATAATAGATAAGATAATGGCTGCTGGAAAGGTGATCCCTGGAGCTGAGTTGAGTTACAGTGCCTGTGACATCTCAGAGCAGCGTGAAACGCTCTGGGCTGCACAGCTCCTGCACGCAGTTATCAGATCATGTACACAGCGACCTAATGATTTGATCCCGGGAGTTTGGGTAATGAGGACAGCGTGAGCAGCAGAGCAAGGGCCGTTCGTTCCCTGTGGCAGAACGTGGGTAGAAAACAAGCCTTTTATTCCTGTCTCTGTCGGTGGCTCCGGGACGGCTCGGCCACCACGGCACGGCGCTGCGCTCGGGCTGCCGCGCTTCCTCGGCACAGCCTCCGCCCGAGAAGTGTCCCTGCCGGCAGCACCGCCGCACCGAAACGCGCCCGCTGCCCCTCCTCGTCTTCATTCATGCGCTTAGCAGCAAAAGCCAGCTTCGCACAAAGCAAAATTCTGCCCGTTTAGATGCCTGCTGCAAAACGTGCGTTTGAAAACTGTAGCCTGTGTTTATTAATTTAAAACGAACAAAACGAACCAGTGATTGTGGAGATAAAAATATTCCAGTTGAATAATGAAATGTACCATGAAGTCCCTCTGGACTAAGACATCTTACTAGTGGCATCTCAGCTAAATTTAGACTTTCAAATTAAAACCATTTCTGCTGAGAGGCCAGATCTGTTGGCATGTTCTGTAGTTAGTGAAAAGACAAAGATACTTCCCAAAGGTTGATTCAGCCACCTAAGATCTGAAGTTGTGAGTGTCTCTCTTGACTCCTGTAGAAGGCTCTGATTCTCCCAAATTAGACAGAATGAATGCAGGACTGAATTTAAGTGTAAAGTTTAGGATAGGCTGTAGTGAATTGAGGCACAGATTTTATTTAGCTTGCAAAGGAGGTGAAGCCAGGCTGGTACTTTTTGGCACAGACGACTGGCTAAAGAGTTTAATGGACATGGAGAGTCTCTGTAAAGACTGACAGTAAGTACACATTAATCAAAACGGCTTCAAAAATTATTTTTCTTAAATGGAACAGTACGAGTCCTGCTGACTTTTAATGGACCTTATATTCCAATTCCTTCTGTGATCCACTTCCCACAGTACACCACAGTCCCCGTATTTGTGAAATGTCCTCTTGATCAGTTGGTCACTGCAGAGTGTCTGGGAGAGCCTTGCTGACTTGGTAAGAATCTGTACCAAGCAGGTGAATGACAGCTCCGGAGAGAGAGGAGTTAGATGTTAAATTTATCTTGAGAAGCAGCAGCATTTGGAGATTCACAGTCTAGCTGCAGTGCTGGTTATATTTAAGTTTTCGGCTCATAACAGACTTACAAGTCTGAAGTAAGTAGTGCATGCTTCTCCTCACTTCTCTAGAAGAATGGGGACTCTTGTCAGAACATGACGGGAGATCCCCAGTGGAAGCTTTCGAGTATTCAGTGATAAAGAGCAAAAATGACACAGTTATTATAACAGGTTTTCATCGAAATCATATCAGGGACATCATCCTCTGCCAGTTCCATTGGAGGAGTTGTAAGAATCGAGCCCAGAGAAGACCAGAGGGGAAAGAAAACACACTTGAGTGTAGTCAGTTGTAACTCCAATTTATGGATGTGTAAAAGCATCCCATTTGCTAAACGAAATATTTTCCTGCTTTGCTTATTTTCAAGTTCCCACACTAGTTATCTACTGATCTTTCTTATACAAAATTGTAGGTATAAAAATCTCTCTTCATTCGCTCTCATGGCATGAACTGTACTTATTCTGTTTATTCAGTTAGAGTGAGAACAGAATGTGGCTGTTCCATTCTGTAACAATCAGTGTTCTTATTTCAGCCTAGTTAAGCACTCATTTAGCTTTATTTAAATATTACCATTTTCTTCTCCTTCTCTGAAAAAATGAAGGAAGAAAAGTTCTTTTGAAATTTTGACTCACACCCAAGGGCTTTGTAAAACTGGAATGTGAAATTAACATAAAACCAATTATTTGGTATCTGAAATTATGGGGGAAAAGGCAGAACTGATTCTTGATGCCTCTCTTGTGCAACCCAGCATTCCTTCAGAGTAGAAAGATTCCAGTATTAGTGGAAAGCGTTTTTGTAAGACATCTCAGCCCGTGCCAGCACGGCATGTAATGCACACCAAGCAGCCAGCTCATGAAGAAAAACATGTTTACAGAAACTGAAATGACTTCTTTGTTGTTTACTCGTGCAGAGGAGAATGGCGTCAGGAGTACTTCGAGAGAGAATCTTGCTTTTGAATTGCCACTGAACCAGCACCGCGGTGTGACCCCAGGCAGAATTTCCCTGACCTTGAGACCGTTCCAGGGGCTGCTGAGCAAATGCCCCATCAAACAGTTGATGTGTGGCACAGAGAGGGGCATTGTCATCAAAGACACGGCTGTAGGCTGGACTTAACCCTGCCTGTCACCCCAGGGAAAGTGATTCAGTGCTCAGTCACAGCAAACCCTGCTCGTAACATCAGCCACCTCCACAGAACTTCCAGACTCTGTCTTTTTGTGCTGATGGATCCAGCTCACCTGGACCTGACCAGTTCAGAGATCCAGCGTGTGGTTGAGAGCATCAGTAATGCGTGGAGGTTTAAATGCAACTGTGCTGCTTGTGCCTGGTTCGTGCTGACCTTAGTACAGCACACGGTAGAAATCTTTCTCCCAGTTACAGGATTTTGGAATTCCTCTGGTTATTTCCTGTTTGCTTTTATCTGCTCCCCTCTAGGGATCTGTAATTGCCTCTGAATTTTTTTACCTCTGATAGATATGCATCATCAGTACTTGTTAAAGGTGCAGTTTCTTTTGTTTAGTTTTGTTTTCCCTAAAGAGCAATTTGTAATTCATGCAGTGGATGTGTCTTTTGGCTCCAGGCTTGAAGATCCTGGAGATCCCACCCACTGTGGGTACAGGCACTGTTGCATCTCTATTCACCCAGGTGTGGAAGGTGTTTTGCCTATTGCCTATGCAGTCAATCAAATTAGATATTTGTATCCTTCTTTTTCCAGTAATAGCTTAGTGTTCACCAGGGTTACCAGCATCCATGGGTGTGCTGACAGTACCTGGGTGGGGGCAGCTCAAGGCAGGAGAAGGAAAAAGCCTGGCAAAATCAAAACCACTGACTGTAGAGGGTGATTTTACTGTCACCTTTCCTGGTAGAATAGCTGCCCAACAGGGCTTCCAGCTAGATGCTGAAGTTGTCACCATGAGCAACATTTGTGGAAAGTATTTGTGTTGTGAATGTTCAGCCAGCACAGCTCTGAGTAATTTGTGTGAAGAGCACTACAGAAGTATGCACCTTCTCCTTTCTTTTTTTTTTCTTTTTTGCTACAAAGAGCAGGGAATGGGGAGAGGGGTGATTCACCCACGAGTTAGACATCACTTACTGTAAGTGTGTTGCCCTTGAAGAGCTTACTCAGGCAATTCTGCAAACACAGCAGAGCTCTTGTAGGGCTTGTCATATGATTTTTAGGTCCTTATCCTTTTATTTTCTTTCTGCTCCTGGGTGGTACTCCTTGTCTTTGCTCCACTAGATTTTCTCTCGTTTTAGCAATAGCATTCTCTACTTTTTAGGGATCTTGTATTGCAGGCTCTACTGGTTCATTTTAAACTTTACATTACCCTTATGGCATGAAGTTACACTGTTTGCAAGTGGGGAAACAGAGGCACTGAGTCCCCAGACCCTCTGTCCATTCTTGTTGATGCTTGTATACAGAAGTGTTGTATGATGTACTCTATCCTATATTCTGCCAGAGAAGAATTGTTTGACTAAATGCTACTTCTCATGCCACTGTACTGTAGATTGACTGCTGATTTCTCCATATGACCAAGGACTGTATTTTCTGGAGAGTTACTTCTGTGTAACTGAATAGATCTCCCTGATCAGGCTGTATTTTCCTGCTTTCTGTCCTTAATTTCATCCTGTGCACTTACACTTGTGCTTCCCTTTTTAAACAACAAATAACCATGTATTCTATAGGATCATTACTGTCCACTTGCCTTTGTCCCTCAACCACCTTCCTAGAATCTATCTCCCATTCTTTCTCCTCAGATTAAAGAAACTTTGCTTTTCCAGACCAAATGTCAGTTTTTCACTTTCCAAGCCTTTCCTCTCCATACTTACTGTTTCTCTGACTAGCTGGAGTGATCTCCTCCTCCTCCTGGTGTCTGCTCTGAGGGCAGGAGCTATTCTGGTGCTTTCTCTGCTTCAGCAGTGGGAGGTGAGTGACTGGACAAGCATTGCCACATAGCTGTCTTGTGCTGCCCTCAGCATGGCCGGGAGACAGACTGGGACAAAGAAATTGCGGGGATAAGATAGCTGGGTGCACGGGGAACGTGGGGCTGAGTCACATGGGATCAGAAGTGTGACACAGATCGGTGTTGCAGCAGTAGCGACTGCTTCATCCTCAAAAGCTGATGGCTCTGTGGGAAGCAGATTGCGTATGATTCAGTTGGCTTTGCTGACTCCTGCACAAGCTTGAATGAAGCCCAGGCTGACCCCAGAGGTCTGCAGTGAGTTCATCCTCTTGATGCACACAGCTGGGAGATGTCTGATCCTGTCTCCAGCTGCGGTGCTGGCAGGAGTTAAGATTGCTACCCTATGCTCAGAGCTGAGCATGGGAGAAGGAGTCTTCCAAAGCTCACTGTGAAAGGGTGCTTCAAAGGAATAAATTAAAGGGTAATGGGGATCTCAGAGATCTTCTTAGCTCTTAACTATACTGATAATACCAAAGGATAGCTTTCCTGAGGTGTTTCATAGCCCTGAGAGGTTCTGACAGCCCCAGCTGCTGCTGCAGTGTGTTCCTTGGATACAGAGCAGCTACTGAGACTGATGGTGAGCAAGGCTCACACTCTGCTCCTTTTCCTTTCCTCCATCTCTCCCCGTTTCTCCTGTCTTTCTGTTAGATCATTGTGTACAGAATCAGTGGGTGTCTGTCCTGTTTCTGGCACTAAGGAGCCATGACTTCTGTGACTGCTGTTGGACACTGCTGCTAATGTGTCACATAACTAGCGTGGCTCTTTCCCTTATGCCTCAAACTTTTACTAATGGCATCGCTGTGAAAAGTAGCATGAAAAGGATGTTGGACCACAACATATAACAAATGAACACATGGGGTGGCATTGAGCCAGTTAATGGGACTTAATATTTGGCAATATCATGGTTTGATGAAGTACTGAAGATACTTCAATACTTGCCTGTACTGAAGGCATGCAGTTAGTTTAGCGTGGTTGTAAGGAAAGTGCGTCTTGCCCGAGAAATCTGACGTCAGATTTCCTTGAGGTTATGAGGTTAATGGATTGAGGTTTTCTTAAAAAAACCCTCAAACAATCAAAAACCGTAAAACCCCCAACACACATTGCGCGATATTGCTGAAACATTTGCTAAACAGATAAAAGTGCTGGCTTGGAGAAGTTTACAGTAGCAAGTCCAAAGTAGGTGGATCCATTGGGTTTGCATATGGAGTGGTCAGGCCTTTTAACACTTCAGGCTGGAGCTTCTACACCACTGCTGATAGAACTGTCTGCAGGATGTGAAGGTGGATCCAGTGCTGAATAATGACAAGAGCAGAGTAGTGTGACAGGTACATTGTCAGTCATTTGACAAGTTGAAACCCAGTGAGAAAAAATTATTTTAGCACAGCTTGGTATTGGATACTGCTGGGGCAGGAGGAGGCTTCCTTGTCCTGGACACCTGAACTCTTGAGGTGGTTCTGAGTTCTGGACAGCAGTGGCAGTACATACGCTGAGGTGTTAGAGAGTTTTATGCTGCTCCCAGGAGAAAATTACAAGCTGGAGAAGGAGCACTGAAGAGGAAGAAACCTTCCTGTACCTGTGTGCTTTACCTTCTAGCTTATCAGAAAAGTTGAGTGACTTGATGACAATAAAACTCTGTACATTAAAGGCTTCTTAATGCAGTAGAAAAAAAGCATAGCAAAAACTGGAGGCGGGAAACTGAGTTCAAACAAAATGTAAAAAAGGAATAAATTTTTAATAAGAGATGTAAAGAATCCCTGGAATATGTGAAGGCTCTTGGCCTCCTGAAGTCAAGGCTGGATGCTTTTTTGGCAGCTGTGTTCAGCTAGAGTGTGAGTTTACAGGATGAGAGTAACTGAGGGAAATTCAGAGTCAGACAATGGGATGCAGTAGGTTCAGCAGTCTTTTAAAAAACAAAAGTCTTGAAAGGGTCAGGCACAGAGCCAGTTTTCTCTCCTGGATGCTAAAGGCAGATGTTAATCATATCACATTCCTGCTAACCTTCACCAGATTTTCTTTGTCATCCTTAAAAGGGTCTGATTTAGCTGAGTTGGGAGGGTTTTCATTGGCTTCAGTGAAGATGAGTGAGTCAAAATAGCATTACTTTTACTCCCAGATCAGTGCTCGGGTTCGGTAGTGTTCACTTCAGGTATCAAATGTGAGGGATTCACTAACACCTTTTAATACAGGCATCCCTTTTGATGCACTTTTAACAGCATTGTCTTTCCAAGAGCTAACACAGAAATTAGAATTTGGGTATTGCATTTCCAGTGTCATTTGGTAACAATTGCAATAAATTTGATGCATTTCTACCCATATAAGTTTACTGAAAGATCAGAATCAGGCTTGTTTATGTTTTTATGATTGAGTCATAATTGCTTTCATGTCTTCAGTGTTCTTTCCACGGATATCTCCTTGGATTTTTGAGTTTGAAGAATTATTTTGAAAAAGGGAATGCAGGGAGAAGGGGGAGGCTAAAGGCAGAGAGAAAGTTTGTGTGCAAGGCAGATTGTTTTCCAGGCTCTCACAGCTATATTGAAAAGTACCTGGAGACAAGTTAAGGAAGAGATACTGATATTCATATAACCAGCATAGCTGGTGGTGTGCAACAACATCCTTGGGCAGCTCTTGCTTGAGCATTTCACCAGGTTATTGTAGAACAGATTATCCACACTGTCTATCTCCTTCTGCCCGTAGGAGAGGCTGCCAGGTCCTCACCAGGGCCCAAATTCTGCCCTTACTATTTGTTTCCTAGTGACTGATAGAGGAGATGGTATTTAATTTGAAAATAGGTTGTGGTTTCTTTGTGTGCTGTTAGACAAGTATCCTTTGCAGGCCTCAGCAAGGATCTCTGCTTCCCGTTGGATGTGTGTGCAGAATTCCCAGGAAAGCTGATGGGTGTGCAGTGGAAGAGGCCGGGGAGGGCTTTGGGGTCGCTGCAGAGAACGAAGGGGCTGCCAGGTTTCTGTCTGTTGCTGTGTGTACAGCACACCCTGTGGCCTCTGCCTGCCGCGAGGGCCAGCAGGAAGGCTCTGCTGCCTGTCTTGTCCCAGCAGGAGCTGCATTTGGGAATAGAGGGGAAGGAGCTGAGCTCCTCTGGGTGGTGGGAAGAAAGCAGGACTAGGGGCAGTGAGAGAAGCGGTACCTAATGGGATACCCATTTGTAGCCTCAAGCCTCATCCCTGCTCTCCTCAACAAGGTCTTCCCATATTTCCTGGTGTTGCTAAGCTGCTTGATAACATTTGTGTCTCTTGTTAGCTAACCAGAGTGCCCACAACTGGAGGGCAAGTAATTCATTTGTGTATTGACACAAACCATAATAATCCTGAAAATTTGCTAGAACTAAACAAAAACAAGTGGTAGCAGAAATGTAATGTGTGAATGCTGCCCTTCAGAATTCCCTGTCACCTGGATTTGAGGCAAAGTGAAAGGAAAGAAGATGGCTCCTTCGTCTCTTGTGATACAGGTTGGTGGGATTTATTTGATACCAGACCCAATCTTTCTGTCCTCGGGTTGTCACTTGAGTTTTACAGCAGACACAGAGAGAAATACACATTCCTGATGTTCCAGTGATTTCCAGATTTAGTCCAACCAACAACACGTAGTTTGTCTGTTTGGCATGGAAACTGCTTCGTCTTCCTCCTCATCTGAGTTTGAAGCATCACTGTAGTTTGTCCAGCCTCCATCTGCAGGTTGTCATGTGTGTAGCACCTTTTTTTTTTAAGGACACAAAAGGATCAAGTTAGCTGTTAAATGACAAAAAAGACAACATCTGTCGTTGAAAAAATTAAATTATGATAGTACAAATAATATTTCTCGAGTCTATTTTTTTGATACAGCGACAAAAATTTTGAGTCAATCCTTTTAATTACACTTAAATCAGTGCAGAGTGGGATCTAGTACAAAATTGAATGAGCTACAGTCTTACGGACAACCTAGAAATGCATTCCTCAGTGTCAGAGCCATCCACTGGTTCCTCCAACCTATTTTTCAACCACATAAGATTTAATTGTTGCAAATGGAATACTTGTTCTACAGAAGTCCAATAAATCTGCAGTCTGTCTTCCCAGTAATCAATCACAGATTGTGAATTGCATGAGGAAAAATCTATAAGATATGTTCTTCATGTCTAGTACGTTAGGTTATTTTCATGTCTTGTGGTTTGAATTTGGCCACTGTCATTTTAGAGGAATTTCCTGCCATCTGCATTCAATTGAATTTTCTCACAGATTTGGGCTTGCTTGTAAATACTGGGATCTGGCAAAAGGAGTATCTTTGTTCTTCAGGGGCATATTCAAAAACCGTTAACATGGTGTTGGCAATGTGCTGGGTTAGGGAAGATCCAGGAGATAAAAAATGTATAAATTCCCCCTACCCCTAACAGCTGATGATTTATCTGTGAAGGAAAAAGAACAACGAGTGCATGAGTGTGTGGTAGAGTTTTATCCCAAGCTATCATGGTATTTCATATTTTGCTTATTATTAGGGTGTTGGTCTTACTGTCTGCTTGACCACGTACACAGGCAGCAGGCTGAGAGTAGCCAAAATATTACAGAAAATTCCTGGGGGATTTCATTGCACGGTCCCGAACAGATCGGGAGTTGGTTTACCACCAGCTCTAATTTGTGTTTTGGCTGCTGATTTTGCATGGAGTTAATATCCAAACAGTGGTATTGGCATATGTAGATTCTTAGAAATCACACGTACCTTGGGGCAAAGGGGCTACTCTATCTTCAGTTTAACATATCAGCTGCAGTGTTACAAAATTCAAGGTAATCTCATCATCCTAATTGAAAGCTGGAGAGAGCCCTCTGCATTCCTTCCTGAGAGAGTGTGTATAATCAAATAAAAAAAATTCCAAGCATTGAGGATCAAGTTTAAACCAACAAAATCAAAACAATTCAGAATGGAGTGTATTGCCGTTTTAAGCTTAACCTCACAATGAGAAATAGCAGATAAAATGGATTTACATGTGTACTCAACTGTGTTACTCTCTAGAGATGGAAGAGATGTCCCAACTTCGAAGGAACCTGCTTCAATTTATCTCATTTTGCATATTTCAATTTGTCAGACTTTGTGTTGTTTGGACATAAATCAAGGGCAGTTCCAGCTTTGCTGTGAAATGTAGGCTTGTGAAAACGATGGCAAGGGCTTCTAGATTTATCATGTCTCTGGTTGCTTAATTTGTAGATGGAAAGATGTGTTTTCTGACTGCCAGTTTCTCAAACTAACTTTGGTCTTTAAGAAGGGGTTACTTCACCCTCTGTGTGCTCTTTTAAACTTGCATTGTGCATTTAAATATGTGCAACTGCCTGGAGTTCAGCACAGTGATCTGTTGATAACGCAGCAGAGTGAATTCTGCTTCTGCTCCTGTAGTTCTGCAAGAATGGGAGAAACAAGTATTTTGGCCAGCAATGTCCTTGGAGTCTCTCAGTGTTGTTTAGCCTTTGGTTTCTGTAGCAAGCATTTTCCAAATTCTGTCAGTACCTGACAGCAGTCCTGTCTAAGATGTTAAAAAACAGCTTAGCCCAGGCAGCCAGAGGGTGTCATTTTTGCATAATTTATTCTTTAGAAGAACTGCAGCATGAGAATCAACGAGTTGTTTTCAGTATTGCACTTTCCATGGTCTGGAAATAGTCAGTGCCTGTGAGGCACCAACTTGCTCCTTGCAATAGCCTCAGACACACTCGGAACTCACAGGCTTTGTCACTGCAGCCTCTGCTCTGCCCAGGGATGCTGAGAGCTGTGGGGAGCAAAGCAATTTACTCTTACTGGCACGAGCAGCTGCACTTGCATTTATGTCTCTGGCTGCTTTCAGGACAGGCAGCTTTTCCAGCAAGGAGCAGTGTTTGCCCCGGTTACACAAGAGGATTGCTGCTTCTCATGAATCCCCGGGAATATCTGCACTCCTGCTCCAGGCAGGCTGGCAGTGAGTAAATAGGCACAGTTCAGCTGGAGCAGGGTGATGCTGTGTGGTTCTCCCTTCTGGGGTGCCAGTGTGTCACCCTGGCTGGCATGGACCTGTTCACTGCCGGGGAGGAACCTCTCGTGTGGAATATTCCCCCAAGGTTCACATATGTCTTAGGTTATCTTTCCAAAGATTTCAAATCTTAATGATATTCTGGAGGGATTATCCAGTTCTTGCTGGGCATACATTTCTTTCCTCTTTCCCAGTCTCCTTATTTTTTTGTACTAGTCTTCCTATCATAACATTGGTATAGATATTTGTCATTTTTGAGGGTCTTTCCAATGATGTAACTGTATTTTAATTAACTTATAATACATTGAGCAGCACTATTCTGGCTTCACTGAGGAGCTGAGGCTGTTTATTTATGAATAAATAGATGTTTATTCACTACTTCTATTTTTAATATGTCATGACTATATTAGCAAAGATTACCTATTTGGTCTTGACAGCATAGCCCCTGATAAACATCTGGAAACACACCTTCCAACTTCAAGCCGTGACTCTGAGAGAGAGAGGCTCCTTTATTTAAGTAAAGTTTCCAAGATTCTCTGGATCACCAGTTTAATTTGCTTGTTTACCAAACAAAGGGTTGCATTTTACACAAGCCAAATGAGCCTGGCACTGCAAATAAAAAACAGATTACATTCGTTGCCATTAGTCACTCCAACTTAAAGGGCAGCTCCTCCCTGAAAAGCAGCTCTAAAAACGGCATTGAAGATTTCCATGGGTTTTGTCCCTTAGTATTTCCAAAGCATAAACACGAAAGCAATACTTCTATTTCCGTGTGTCAGTCTTGCACAAATTAATTTTGTCGACTGACCTTCTACTAAAAAAGTGTTTCACATTTGACAGGCCTGTCTCCTGTTCACTTATGCAGTCCACTCTGTGCACGTTTTGCCCGTGATTATACTGAGGCAACTGCAGCTGGGTTCTGTTGTAGTCAAGAAGAGCTGAAACCCCTAATTTCTTAGTGTTGTTTTTTTTTTTTTCTTTGAGTGGATAAATGATGGGATAAATCTTCAGCATTTTCTTCCAGTGATTAGATCACATCATGTCCTGAATAAATCCTGTTGTTTGCTCCAATGTTCCTCTGCTTTGGGTATAATATTTCTTGCTTTGTCTTCAGGAAAGTTGATAATTTGCTTTGTCCCTAATCATTTGTCACTTTATCACTTTATCCTGTTATCCTCTTGTTCACTCTGTTGTGCCTTCACACATTATGTTATTTTCCTGTCTCAAACAACTTTATCTCCCTTTCTTCTGCTACGATTTCCCAAACACATGCCAGGCCCTCACTGATTTCATCTGCATGATGCTCTTCATCTAAGGCTCTGCTGGAGACTAATAAAACCTATAGGGAATTAGCTGACAAAGCCAATTGTTACTGTTATTTCATAAGAAAACACGCTTGCATTTTCTTTCTCTTTCTCTGAACAGCTAAATGATCCTAACAATAGTTCTCTTGTTCTTTCTCCTTTATTTGCTTCTCCCTGCCATTTTGTATCATGAAGTTAAACTGTTGATCTATCTGTGTGCTGAAGGGCATCTCTCACGTTTGCCGTGTGTGGTTATTGCAGAAAAAAAAGCATCACTTAATGATGATTTTAAGAACAGGATGCTTACACTGTGGGTAGTGAGAAATTCATAGTGGTCTTACTGATCCAGTCTGGCTTTCAAATGCTTGGGGTTTGTTGTAATTTTGGTAAGTAAATCAGTTGTTGCTGCGAAGCTTCCCTGGATGTGCTAATTCAATTTTATTTGGATCCTGAGCTGTATCTCAGTAAGAACATAGACAATCTATGCTGAAACATTGTGTGATTGTGCGTATATGTGACTCTTTGGGATTCTCCAGGCTGAAGTTTCTGGTGTCAAGGTGCCCCAGCAAGATGGAGCAAAATAAGCTGGATCAGTGCCTTAATCTCCCACTGCACACCTGAGAATTGTGGGTGTTGATGTCGCCATGAAAACTCATGAGCTACTGATGAAATCAGATGAGCTGAATACAATTTTGCAGTTACCCAAATGTTGCATTTGCTCAAGCCAATTGGGTTAAAACCATATCCTACTGCTTTTAATATCGTGACATAGAGAGGCTGCTGTGTTACCATTAAAGATATTCACGTGGCTTAGTAGACTGAGCTTCAAAATACATCACTGGAGATTGCTGTGCTAAAAACTCTGTTAGATAAAGCCAGGAGTGAAAACTAAGATCCCTATCAGAGATTTCCACAGATTTTCACCAAAGGGTTCTGTTAAAGGTGGCATAAATCTGTGTGCTTGAACTGTGTTTACCCAGCTGAGATTTTGACACGCATGGCACTGATCATTGGAAAGTACATTTGCATGGCATTCACCTGTCGTTTTATAGAGGCCAAATGCTTAAGTGCAAGCAGGGGAGTAATTTAAACCGTTGTGGACTATACACAATCCAGACAGTAAACAGATCATTACATAGAATAAATTAGCAATGAAGCCATAGAATAAAACATGCCAGCTAAAAGATTTGATACATTATCCTTACAGTTTTCAAAGACATGCATAATTATCATCCTGATACAACGGTCTCAATTTATTAAGTCAGAATTTGTATCTGGAGTTACTATGCAGCTCTGAGAGACAGAGGAGCCATGGGAAGCACCATTTGAGAGAGTGAAAAGCTCCACAGTAGGGTATCTGTGAGTCGTGCAGGGATCTCTGACTCCAGCCATGTTATTATTACTTTTTATGATGTGTGACTTGTGCTGCGACAGATTAGAAATACATTCTTGGAAGTTCAGAGAGGCATAGATACATAAAGTTCTATGAAAGTGTTTTAAAAACTAGTGACATTTCCTAATTATATGCATTAATTTTTTCTAATATTTTTTCCTGTTGCTTTGGTTTGTGGTTCTTGATAAACAATTGGCTTTATTTAAACTGAAGCTCTGTTCTCCTCAAAACCTCAACTTTCTAGTGTTGGATGCACAACCCATCATTTTGGCCTCACACAGTCACTGTGGGGATGTTCAGGAATAATGTTACCACACATCTCACTTGGTGTTAAGTAGGAAAACTAAAGAGGTGGTTGAGGATAAAGAGTCTGTATTCACAGAAGAAAATTACACTTTCAAGCCAGCACCTTTGCTCTTGGAAAGTTGAGAAACTCGGGGAAGGAGCAGTTAAAATTTTTGGTTAGGTTTGTGTTGTAAGCTCCCAACAGGCTGCAGAAAGTGTGGGGCTGTCAGGTTGTTCTCAGCTCAGGACAAAAGCTCAGTTGCCCTGAAGCCAGCGAAGGGAGCTGAAGTCAAAGCAAACCCCAGTACAGATGAGCTCTCAGAAATTGCTCTTTGGCCAAAAGTCTGCTCTGGACTAATCCCCAGAGTGATGCTGATACTGCCAAGAGACGAGAGGGCTGTGGCTGTTCCTGCTCAGCTATTAGTATTAAACCAGAGTGACTATGGGAGAGATCAAATTGCATCTGCTGGGAGAAAACCCTCTGGCTTACCCTGCCTTTGTGCCTGCTGGAAGATGCGGTGGGGCTGCAATATTTGGGTAGTGAACGTTGCTGTGCCGTCTTCACTTGGAGCTCTTCCCATACAGAACTCCTTGGGAATGATGTGGTTAACAGTGTGTTTGTTCAAGAGGTAAGGGGGGAGGGAAATTAGTAGCAGGTAAAAATGTATATGTCTGTGTGTATATATAAATTCCCAAAGCATTCACAGCCAGCTATTTAATAGTTTTCATTGAATTAATTTTAAAACGTGAACCTTGTTTCCTTTATTTAATAGAACAAAACGGCTTCCATATTCTTGCCTGTAACTTAGCGGGGTTTATATAGCATTCTGCAAACAAAGTAAGCATTAAAGTCCCTTTTGTCCATCTGTGGAATGAATAATTTTGTGCAAAGTATTTATTATAAGCACACGATACACTTAAATGTTTTACTGTAGTGGTGACAGATCCAGCACAGAACTGGATTGTTAAGTAGCAAGCACACCACGCTTCTATACTGTATGAAAGTTTACTGACCTTTCTAAAGGCTCCTGGCTTCAAAGGAAAATGTTAACTCACTTGGCTAACTTTTGGGTGCTACTTAAAATGGTTCTGGATGTTGGAAGTAGTGCACAAGAGGCTGTGATGAGTTTCAGTCAGAATTGCACAACTCCGTGAAGGTGAACGGAAAGCTTTGGGTCGGGTGCACGTGGGCACTGGCTGCCCGCCTACTCCCTGGGACTGCACTGGGCAGCAGCTGGGTATCCCTGGGTTAGATACCAAAATGTCCTTGGGAACCACCTCAGAAAAACTTAAGATTTCCCTGTTATTTGGCAGAAGTTGGGTCTAACGCAGAGGTAACATGTCACGAGTACCTCCCACTAATGTAGTTGCTTTTAGGATGATTTACAGCAGGTTCCATAATGTATTAATATACACACACACCAGTTCTATTTGCTGTAAGTGAAGCAGTCCCTTCCCGTCTGTGAGTTGCACTCTTGTACATGGCAGTTAATTGCTCCCAGAGTCGCACTGTTCCCCCTCTGGGATTCAGTACGTGTTTAACATTCAGCTGTCTTGTCAGAACCCAGACTTTGGGCTTCCCAAAACATCCTTCACTTGGGTCTATATGCAGAGAGCCAAAATCAGGCGGGGCATGAGGAGATGAGATTTATGGATCTCACAGGCACAGAGAAGCACACACCAGGCTGGAGGGAGTTGGAACGGGGATGACACACAGGCCCAGGGCTCTTGGAGGTGACCTAAGTCACACCACCATAGATTTCCTGTAACCTTGGTTATGCTCACCTCTGGATTTGGTCCATGGGCTCTGCAGAATGTCTTGGACATTGGCAATAGGGGCAGCTGGTTTAGTTTGTCTCTCATTGTACTGGTATTACTGGTTGGAGGAAAAAAACAGACAACTTTTATGAAAATATATTTCCACCATTTTCTGGCAGACAAAGCAACAGATTGCTTTCTGCTGATCCCTTCCCATCTGCTGCCCTCACCCTTTGGAATTAGCTGCCTGCCATGTCTTTACAACCAATTGCAGGGCCAGTCTTGTCTCCAGCAACGCCTCTCCTTCATTTATTTGAATTTCCCAGGGACGAGCATTCAGGGACAGCATCTCAGCTGATCTGTGAATATCTGCCTTTCTCCATTTATCTGGTCCTCTTTCTAAGTGCTCTTTTCTTTGATTGCTTGAATTGTATTTGCAGTCAGTGATAATGAATTCATGCCCCAAACCCATTGTGCATCATGCCCTTTATTGTCTTGATAGGGCTGCTGCTGTTTGGTGTCCATTCTGCTCTCTGAAGTGAGGTTGTTTGTGACTGACATTTCATCTGTGAGGGAAATGTCTTCAGCTTCTGTGCTGGTATATTCTGAGTTTTATTCTAGAAAAGGTCTCCAGGTTTTGCTGTGGTTGGGTTATGCCTGATGTGTAGAATGGCCCCTGAAGTGGACTGAGGGATGAAGAATGTGTCCCCTTTTCCAGCTGTAGCACCGTCCTTAAAGCTCATGGTGGGCTGTCTGTGCAGCTGTTCTGGAAAGAAGCTTTCTGGACACAGAGCTTGTGGAGCAACTCTCAGATTTTAATATTTTTTTTTCCCTTTATTTTTTTTTTGTTTAATAAATTTAAATTTTTAATAAAAATAATTTTTAATGTTTAATAAACATTAAATTTCTTTGTGTATCTTTGAAATACAGCTGAAGATCAGAGTGAGGGTACTCATGTATGATAGAGAATAGATACTGTCCCTTATATGCAACCGCATTCTGTCATACATTGTTTTTTCCCTCAGGCTTATGGTTAGTGAAAAAAGATCCCTGGATCTCTTTCTCACTGTTCAGCAGGAATGCTGCATTCCCTTTCAAGCTTTGCTTCATGTAGCATTCGTCGGTCATCACTGTGTTTATAATGCTCCTTTCAGGAGGGATTTGCTCTTGTGCATGCCCACATCCCAGAGGGATCTGTAAGAAAGGTACAAAACCAGAGGAGCCCTGAGATCCCTTTGTGGATCAGGAAGGTGGAGGAGAAGACATTCCTAAAGGCAGATCTCTTCATTAGCTTTCTGTTGCTCCCAGTTCTTTGAGCCTGTGTAGGTGCTGGTTGAGCTAATGCAGCCGAGGGCAGCTACCTCCGAGCACGTGCCATTTGTCAGATCCTTGAAATCTCATGCTCAGTCTTGGGAATAGGTTGGAAATAACAGCTGTTTCGGTATGCTTTTTCCAAAATGTCCTCAGCGTTACACCCTGCAAGGTTAGAACACAAGGAGGGAGGAGCAGTGGGAATGTTTCATTTTATTGTGAGTTTGGGAAAATGTCTTTGGTGTATAGTTGGAATGTATTGTTGTAACCAAGAACAATAAACATAATAACTGAGAATACACAGAAGTATTTCAGGATGTTAAGGAGTGACCAAAAAAAAAAAGATGGGCTGTAAAAAAAAAAATGGGCTGTAAAAGCCCATTTTTTTTCTGCTGGATAATGATGTAAACCCTGTTTATTTCCAAGCAGGCAATTTGCACATCTGTTCTGATGTTACTGTCCAGGTTTGTTTGCTATTATTCTTTGATGGGAATACCTAAATTGTTTACAGTTCACAGCAAGACCTATTTAGTTGGGTCAGTTGGTTTCTTCATGCATGTAAGACATTCAGGGAGTTGTTTGATATGCAGATGGAGGGAATCTGATGAAAAACTGTAGAAGTGAAGGTGATTTTTAGTTCTGTTGAGTCTTGCACCTGACCCAGTGTTAGCTGTAGTTTTAAATTTAACGCTTGTGTCAAGGAGAAACTTGAAAATAAATCATATTTATAGTCTCGATAATGTGGTGTCTGTTCCAGCTGATACTTTATTTCTCCAGTCCTTTGATTCTTTCCATATGAAGGCAGCAAATACTTCCATCAGGTTGATACGGCTTTTTCTTTCCTTAGAAGTTGGATACCTTTAAAAAGTTGGCTTGAGCAACTGCATCTCTAAAATTTGCATAAATAAATCAACTGTGTACTGTGGCTTTTGTGATGTTCAGTGTCTTTATTATTTGATGATTAAACATAATGCAATTTACTAATGAAGAGATGTATTTTGAAGAGCAAAGGTCAGGGCCAGATTTGAAGACTTCCATTGCCTGAAATGTCTAAAGTAATTTTAATCAGGGAATTTACTTGCCATCATCAAAGCACTTTTCCTTTCATGATTTGAAAAAGTCTTGCTGCTGATGTTTATAATTATGGAACACCACCATCAAACCCTTTGCTCATCAAACTTCATTACAATGATTTATTTGACATGCAGTAATACTTGTAATGCAGAACAGAAACAGAGCTATTGATTTACCAGCAAATTCATTAAAATTGTGTAAGTATTATTGCCAATAGATACACAGGGAACATAAATTATTTTATTCTGTTTTTTGAGTTACAGAGGGTCTGTCAAGGAGTTCCATATAAAGCAGGGCAGCATGCTGATATTTCTATACATTAGCAGACTCTGCTGGAATAGCTTTTCATATTCAGAGATCTCATACTGTCACATTTTACTTACAAAAGCATTTTGGTTGGTGCAGTCCTGTCTTGCAAGGAGACATATTTTATGACCTGTAATGAAGTCAAGAGTATGGTGAGTGAGATATCAAGACTGTTTTTTAGATACTAAATAGGTTACATAATGGGAAGGGAAGATGGTTCACATTTTTCTGCATCACGAATTTCAGGTTCATCCAGAAGCTACCATGTGTTCAAAATATTTTGCTGATATCAAGAACTCTTTAAACTTGTTTTTATTTATATTAAAATGATTCCAGAAGTGCAGGGCAGGGCATTTGCTTGTGTTGTATCTCTACACTGTTCTTTTGTGTTGTATCTCTTAGATTTTGTAGGATGTTCTGCAGCACCTGCTCCAGTGGAGCTGCAGGATTGATCAGTATCTGCCACAAACTGGTGGAGTGACTTTGCTGTTGTCATTAGTAAGTGCTGTGAATTGTTGGTACTGTGCAGGAAGGAGAGCACCATCCTGTTACACCTGTGATGGAATTCTCCGGAGAAATGTGAAGACTGAGTTGGGCTCTGGAGTGAGTTTGGATCTCTGTGGGATTTACTCATGGAAGGTTGGATGTTGGAAGGAACTCCCGGTGCAATTAAACAGCGCTGAGTTCAAGCGCACATTTTGTTCTGTGCATGTTTTACTGCTTCCCCTGGAGGGTTTGGATTTTTTTTCCCTTTGCTCTTTTCTGTAGGCCGTTCCATTTTGTGCTTATCAAGGCTGTGCCAGGTGCCATGCTTAACGGTGTGCTTCTTTCCCCAGTGCACAGCGCCTACTCCACTGTTGTTTGGTTTCCTTGCCTAGCCTCAGGCAAGATTTGTTTTTTTAATTACAAAGTTAATTTGTTTCTTTGGACACAATTCAAACAGCAAACAGTAATGCTCATATATCCCTTAATGCCTATGACAGGTTTTCCATGTAAACAAAAATTGCATCTATCCTCAGGGGCTAACTTCTATGAGTATATATCATGAAACATTGGCTATTTTTATAAGGTATGTAAATGAAAATGGAAAATACTGAGAGGCTGTCCTGGAATGTGAAGAGCTTATATTTCTGTCTGAACTTGGGTAAGCAAACCTGTCCTTGCTTTTAAAAATGGTTGTTTTATTTGATTCAGGGCTTCGGTTTTGGCTGATTGGTAGTGTATGACCCTTCACGTCAGTCTGGATCTAATGGAGATTCCAGTGAAATCACAGAACTGAGCAGTCAGGAGCCACATGAGACTGCAGCAAGCAGATAGGAAATGAAAGCTGAGTTACTCATTGGCCCTAAAATTGAGTGGTTCTGCAAAAGGAACTGGAGCCAGTGCTGGAGTGCAGGGAATTTCAGTGATTTGCATGAGCTGAGAACCTGCCCCATGATCTGCCAGCAGCAGGATTTGACTGTGCTGTGCTGTGTGTCTGTAAATGGAGGACAAGGTGAGCACCAGCAGAAGTCCTGGGGGTCTGTGTTCTGATCAACTGAATCCACAGAACCATCCTGGGTAGGTCAGGCAGTCTCACACAACACAGAATGAGAATGGCTGGACAGACCATATTTCCTTCCCAAGATTTTTTCTGAACTTTACAGGTTTTCCAGGAATATCCATTCCATGTGTACAGTCATTGCTCCTGAGGTACATAAATGTTTCTGGTTCTACTAGGAGACAAATTACTATTGTGTTGACGTTTCGGCTCTTTTAAAGAGCCCGTGGTTAGGAGGAGATGTGTTCATGGAGGCACTGGGCCTCAGGGCTTTGGCATCAGGATAAATTACTAGAGAGTAACAAATCACCTCATGTCAGTTGCTCACTTGTGAGTAGCCACATGCACAGTCTTTCCCTGCAGCACCTCCGTGTCAGTGAAAGGTGCTTCAGCACTCTTTTCTGAAAGGAAAGCTACCTTAAATTAGGTTGCACTTACTTCAGGAAAGTACCTATATGAGACAGTATGAAGTGGTTGATAAGCAGAAACTTGCCACCTTGCAGTGTGGCAGAATTCCAGATCTTTTGAGTTTCTTTTCGCTTTAAATATAGAAATTTTTGTCCTAGTCCAAAAAGAAATCAAAACCAGTTTTGATTCAAATCCTGTTTCTTTATCAAAACCAGTTTCTTTATCAGTTTCCAGAGCATGTTGGTGTCTCCTTGTTACTTTCTTTGGAAGTTCAAAAATGCTCTTGCTGCTCTATTGAAGAAATACCCTTCCTTAGAGGATTTCTGCTAGAATAAAAATTTGGCAGTTTAATTTCCACGCTCACATCACAGCATCCGCCTCAGAAAAATCATCCTTCTTTTCCTTTCCTGAGTGCTCAAAAAGAAAAAGAAAAAAATTAGCAAGGTTTGGGCTCTGTTGACTCGATTGGCTGATTTCCTTATGGTGTTTTTCCAGAAGAACATAGGATCTGAAACTCAGTGTTGATCTCAAAATCATGTAAGTCCTCTAAACTGGATGAAGTGGAAGGAAGGGAACTGAAATGGGAAGAAAGATGTCCTCCTTTTCAAGCAAGTATTTTCTTTCAGCTGTTTTTGTTCCATGAGCACTGCCAAATCAATCCAGTGGAGATTGGAGAAAGCTCTCTTCCCACCTACTCCGATGTCAGCAGTGCCGAAGATCTCTTTACCTGCTCCTGGCCAAAGACTGGGTTTGAGTGAGATGTTTGGTTTTCTCCTGAGCTGGAATCCAGAACAGTAAAGGATTGTTGGGAGCTTTGTGATGAGAGACCCTGGCTTGGGCATTTCCTTAATCTTGGAGCAGGATGTATCCTGCAGCCATTCCTGCTTCCTGTGAGGATCTGCTAGCAGCAGTCATTTGGATGGATGTGGAAAGTGCAAACATCCCAGATTCCAAGGCAGGCTGGAGCAGGGATGTGCCAGTTTGCCTCCCTGGTGATGACAGTCCTCAAAGCCTTGGAAATAAGGGTGTGAGGGATGGGATGGGAGGGCTAGGACGACCCAACAGCGAACAGGCTGGGGAAAGGGAGGGAGAAAGTGGTGACAGGGACTCCAGGGCTCCTCTTCTTTTTCTTGCTTTTGTCCCTGTCTATTGTTTTTCCCTGTCGATGCAACGATGAAAATGTGACTAGGCCACAATTTAAGGTGAATGGGAAGTGACTGAAATCTAATATGACAAGAAAATGTTTTAAATTATTGTTTTAAGCTGGACTTTCACATAGAGCCAGATCTCAGATTTGATTGAGCCTTGGGCTAACTGCACTGTGCCTGATTTCTGGCTGTTCCTTGGCCTGAGCTATTACTTCGTTCCCATTGAAACCCCAATTCCCAGGAAGCATTTCTCGATCCTCTGAGCACTAAATCCAACTTACTTACCCCAGAAAGCCTCACTGAAATGTGCTCTGGCCAGTCTCTGACTACCTATCCTGTCTCCAGTGGGTGATCTCTTGGGGAATGGGCCTTGCAGTGCAGTCTGAGCTAATTTGCCAGAAATGAAGACAGATTGTAAAAGGTAAAGCAGCCTACTCAAAAGAGCTTTCTTTCTCCCTTTTCCTTTGCCTTTGATTTGTTATAGGAGGCATGTCTGGTGTGGGGACACTTACACTGATGATTCCTTGGGATGCTTCTGAAGACCCTTCCCTGTGCTCTAAAATTAACCATGAAGGTTCCTCCTGTCTGGCAGTGACAGCAAAGGCTTACGAGGTTTAGAGTTCAGGCTTAGCTCCAGTGAGTATCCCAAAATACATATGTCTCTGCAATTCTGGAGCCTGTTTGAATTATTCAGACTCCTTCCTGACAAAGATCATGCAATCCCCTGTGTGCTCTCTGGCTATATTTTAAGATACTTTGTGTGGAGGCTTTATATTAGAGCTTGCCAGCAAATACATAAAGCACTGAAATGGGGGTGGCCAGACAGCAGTGTTTTTGACAGTAACTTCTCTATGTAGGGTGATTGTATGGTCCTGCAGAACTCGGGTATCTCTCAGTCTTTCATGCATTTATTTTGTTAGTATCCCTATGAGATACAGAAATGCTATTACTCCCATTTTACCAGAAAGCCATAAAGTGCAGGCTGAACTCACTAACTTGCCTGAGGACCGTCCAAAATGTGAATTATCAGCTCCAGTGTTTCAGTCTTTCCTCTAATCCAAGGACCATCCATCTCCCAGACCTTCAAGTGGACATAGGCACCACAGTCTTTGAAGATAAATCATATATTGTTGGAAGAAAAGCTAAAAGTGCCCTAGCCTTACCTTAATTAAGGTGTCCTAAGAAAACAACAGTAAAATATATCAGCTGTGATGAAAGTGTTGAACTTGATAGGGAGGCCTGGAAGATTCAGATAGTAAAGGGCCATTGTTGAAAGAATAGTAAAATATATGAACTGCACAGAAGATGAGTTTCATTAACCCCTAAAAGCATATCCACCCTACCTGTCATTTTTGTTAGTTGGCAGTACTGATGTTTCCTGCATTGAGGTGATGCAGTAAAACTTAAAGGAATTTTTACAGTTTATTTCATGTTGCTGGAATCTTTCTGAGCTGGAGTTTGTACTGGACAGTCTCATCTACAGAGCTTGCAGTTTGAAAAGCCCGTGATACCTTTTGCTTTCCTTGTTCTGTTGGGTGTAGTCCACTGAGGCAGAGGTTGTTTCTTGCTCCTGTAATGTCATGAATTAAAGTCATCCTACAGTAGTTATGTTTCTTCTTATAAAGGACTGCAGTCTTCCCAAATTGCAGTTACTAGTTGTTGTTTAAAAGCTAATTTGAGAAAATAATACTTAATTCTGTGTTCACGTGCACGTACTTTGTATAAGCGGGGCCTCTGTTTGCTATTTATATCAAGAATTGGTATCCTACCATCTAATAACACTAATTCCATCCAGGAGCATCCAGCAGGACTGCATGATTGCAGTGGAACGTGCAGCTTGCTGGGTGTCAGGACCACTTGCTGTAGTGCCTGAGACTTTAATTTCCCACCAAACCTGACTGTTCAATGTTGATGTGCTTGCAAGTCTTGTCAAGTTCCAAGCATGAGTTAGGACAGCGACACCCCTGATGCATCTGAGGAAATTCTGGCTCCATTGACTTTGGCAAAGAATTATGAGTTTGAAGATTTTAAAAATATTTGGGGAATTTGCAATCTTTTTTCTCCTCATAAAGTATCTTTTCAAGAAAATTTGACTGTGTTAAAAAACAATGTGGTCTCTGCTGAACTTCAACTGAGTTATTAAAAAAATAAATCTTCAGACTTACCCAAGCTACTAAAATGTTGGCAGGATGAAAATGTAAGGAAAAAGAAGTAATTTCTGGCACGATGCATTCTTTTTATTTTGCATTTTGTTACATTTATATATGAGTCCATTGTTGCTACTTGCTTTCAATAGAAGGCAGTCATTACACAAACCCTTACTCTGGTCACTGAGCCAATCTGCAATCTTAACAAAAAGATTAGATTCAGATAACTCAAATGGCCCTTCTCAGAAAAACAGCCTGATAATATTTAAGGACTGCCTTGACTAATTGTAAATTTATCTTCCAGTATCCTTATGAAAGAATCAACAGAGAAGTCTCAAGCGCTTCACCAGTAGAGAGAGAGAACTAAAACCCTGCAGTGGTGATGGCTGTTGTTGCTGCAGAACGAAGACAGACATTGTCTTGGGGATTGTTTTTGTGCATTGTTCTGTTTGTGTGAACACCAGCGTTTCAGTGGAGAATTGTTAAGAAACTTTTAGCAGTGAAATGCTCAGAAATGTCCATGGCACACTGTTCACTCATGGAAAGTTAGAGCCCCTCTGCTAAACCCTATAAACTCTATGTAAAAGTGTAATGTTTTGGTTAAGCTGAGGCCCCACCATTGATTTCAGAGTACATCACAGTGCAATAAAACCATGGCCTTCAGTATCTCCTGAAAGCATCACTGTTTTGTGAATTACACAAGAGACGTTAAAACCTGATGTCTGGAGAACAAGATGTAACATGCCTTAGAGGGTCAGGGTCATAGTCAGTGTCAGCTTGGAGACGTAATGTTTTCCTGGCAGGACAGCAAGACTTGCCAGGCCTTTGGATTAGGAGGAGAAGGGACATTTATAGGTAGAGCTGAGTTTATCCTTGCGAGAACAGTGCATCCTTTAGGGCTAGGAATGGTGTATTGTACACATTCTGTAGCACAACCTGGCCTGCTGCAGAGGGAGATTACAGGGGGGTGAAAAAATGTTGCCAGGATGTGGCCAAAGGTCTGCAGTGGGTGGTAGTGCCCGAGGGAAAACAGTGACAATTAAACTAGGTGCAGGCAAGGTAAAACTCGAGTGAAAACCTAGTCCCTGTAGTTCTTACTGATTTTTGTTGTCTCTCAGATAAAAAATTCACAGACTTTAGATGAGGTTTTGGTTGCAAGGTCAGGATTTGATTCACTAAGTATTTTAAATTATTGTTCCTAATTGATTTCTTATCTGGAGGTAAGTCATGGAGAGCTCAGAATTAATTTTTTGATTCTGCCTCACATTCTTGTCTTTCAGAGGAAACTTTGTCCAGTGTTTCTCATTTACAAAAATTCATTATCAATGTAAATCTCATGCCTATATGTTTGCATATCTCTGTAAAAATACAGAAATTCTCTCTTGTCTCAGAGAAATGATGTTAAATTTTATAAAAATCACTTTTCCCTTAGTACAGCCCAAACTGCTTGAATTGAAGGGTCTTCTAAATGAGAAAACTTCCAAACTTTAAAAATGTAAGAGGCAAGGAAGCAGTGCAGCATGATGGGGATAAAACACAACAAAGATACTACAAACAGATGTATCTGTGCTTCAGCAGCATCCTGTGAGCTGTCAGGTACCACTTAGCAGAGGGTGTAACTACATTTGTGCCATTTGTTTTCTCTAAGAACAAAGAATGTATTTCAAGCAAGTTATTCTAGCAAAAACAAATATCTGCTGTTAATTTTTGGTTTATTTTGGTATTTATCTTTTGTGCTTATGTTATTTTTCAAAAGCATTTTCTTTTGTACACTTTTTGATCTGTTCTGTACATTGTGTGGGGTTAGGGCTTATCTGTCTTGTTTTGCTTGCACATCACTAGCAAAAGAAAATGGACTTTAGGGTGGAGATTTCAGGCAAGATGGCAATATGAATGATGAACAAATCCTCAGTTTCCTGTCCCCTTATCCCAGTTGATAGTGTCACTGTATTGCTAAGAAAAATAACTCTGTATATGGTACAGTGCAAATTAGCAAACGGGCCTCAAAATACCCTCATGTCTTGTGCTGAAATCCCATCCTGGCAGGCAATGCTGAATTTAGAGTGCTAGGGTTTTAAAAATACGGGGTTTCTAAGCAACAGTGTTTATAGAGGGAGCACTTCTTGTTCCCAGTTTTGCCTTTGACTGCTGTATCTATAAAATAGCTTAAACCAACAGGTTTCCATGTTGCAGAGTGATTAATTTTGATACTAATGAAATGGGGCCCTGCTGCCTTCCTCATGCTCCCATGTACTTGCAGTGTTTTGTGGGCAAGGTGCAGGATCTTGTGATGAATGGGTTGCTTTGAGCATTCTCTTCATTTTACAAAGCGTATTGTTCAGGGCTGGTTTTGTGAACAGCAGCTCAGCCATCCATAAAATAACATAAATTGTAGGATAAGAACTCGCAAAGGAAAACTAGGCATTGACAAAAATCTTAGCTTTATTTTAAACATTATATCCTAAGGAATGGAAGAACGTGGTACCACAAACTATGGAAAATGCTGTTTTACTAAGAAAACAAGTTCTGCTTGTCCCAGTGTTTCGTGTTTTCCCCCTTCGTCCAGATGATTTATGTAGTGACTTTCACAAGCCTCATGGCATTTCGTTGAATTCCAAAGGAACTTACATAGAGATGTGTGTGACAGGATTAAAACTCAAGCAGCTGGCATTTAAATGCTAATCTCTGTGGATTAGGAAAATTTGGCAGTAATTACCAGAGTGAGTGATGGTGCATACTGATTTGAGGTAATCCCTGATGTCCGTTGCCTTGTGCTGGGAGAAGAACCAACACCACCTTGTGTCAGGGCCAGAGCAAAGAGAGATAATAGATATTGTAATAGATACTGGCTGTGGATGGCCTTTCAGAGGATGCAAAGTCCTTTTGCATAGGGTGGCTGTTGGCTAGCCCCAGCTGCTGGCGAAAGGCTCCTCACTGCCGCGTGTGGCTGAGCAGCGTGGGACGACGGCTGGGTGTTTATAAAAACCAGTTTAGAGTAACTAATGCATGAGATCACTTAAAAGGAGCGCTGGGATCTTAAGCAGCGAAAAGAAACTGTTGCCTGTTTTAATTCAAAATTTGATTTCAAAGGCAGTCTGGTGAGATTTAATGATTATTCCTGATTTTATTTTTTACAGATGATCTAAAACTTGGAATAGTGATTTGAGACAAATGGCAGAAACATTTTCATGAATCAGTATCAAGCATATTTGAAGAGAGTTTTATTTCCCTGTATGTCTAGATTGTTGTAATGGTACTAATCCCTACAGAGTGTCCTGAATTCATACAGTATTCCCACATGCTAATGTTTGCATTGGCACTTTCATGTTGACGGATGCATGTGCAAATCCAGTCTTTTCCCTCCTGATTTGACAATTTAGGAGGCTGCTGTGACAGCTATTTCTCCTGCAGCCTTTGGAGACTTCCTCATTAAATCTTGCTGAGTTTACTATCAGGTGCTGTGTTTTGCATTATGGAATACCAGGGTGGAAGGAACATCATGGATCATCTGGTCCAACTGTTCTTGGCAAGAGCATGCTCAAAGAATTATAAGATTGTTTAGTTTGGAAGAGACTTCTTAAGATCCAACTTCTAACACAGCCCTGTCGAGTCCACCATTAACCGATGTCCCTAAGCACCACATCTACACAGCTTTTGAATTCCTCCAGGGATGGCGACTCCAGTGCTTTCCTGGGCATCCTGTTCCAATGCTTGACAACCCTTTCGGTGAAGGAGTTTTTCCTCATATCTAGTACAGACAAGATGGTCCAGCACCAGCTGCATCTTAAAAGTGACCAATGTTGGGGAATCCATTTTGGGAGGCCTTGCTCTCTTTAGGGAGTTCATTGGTGTCCAAACAGAATGTGTGGCAGCAGAGTGAGAGTATAATTTATAATTTAAAAAAAAAGCCAGGAGGTGAAAGTTATTTTTTAGTGCACCAGTTTCTTGGGCCTTTGTTTATTTAATGTATTCTTTAGTAACTAATTCCTCCAGGACAGTTTATATCTAGATCTGTTCGGCTTCAGAAGGAGCGTGTTGAGTGAGCATGGAATGGAGTGCACAACACAGAAGATCTAATCTAGCAATGGCATGTGTGCAAGTAAAACTCTGTATTCATGCATTGCCCCGGGGATTTCGCTGGGGCTCTGCCTGGGCACCCACTTCTGCTTCCATGGAATAAATGGCAAATAGGAGTCATGTGTCTGAAAGCAGCACAGAGCTGTCAGANAGCCTTTGGAGACTTCCTCATTAAATCTTGCTGAGTTTACTATCAGGTGCTGTGTTTTGCATTATGGAATACCAGGGTGGAAGGAACATCATGGATCATCTGGTCCAACTGTTCTTGGCAAGAGCATGCTCAAAGAATTATAAGATTGTTTAGTTTGGAAGAGACTTCTTAAGATCCAACTTCTAACACAGCCCTGTCGAGTCCACCATTAACCGATGTCCCTAAGCACCACATCTACACAGCTTTTGAATTCCTCCAGGGATGGCGACTCCAGTGCTTTCCTGGGCATCCTGTTCCAATGCTTGACAACCCTTTCGGTGAAGGAGTTTTTCCTCATATCTAGTACAGACAAGATGGTCCAGCACCAGCTGCATCTTAAAAGTGACCAATGTTGGGGAATCCATTTTGGGAGGCCTTGCTCTCTTTAGGGAGTTCATTGGTGTCCAAACAGAATGTGTGGCAGCAGAGTGAGAGTATAATTTATAATTTAAAAAAAAAGCCAGGAGGTGAAAGTTATTTTTTAGTGCACCAGTTTCTTGGGCCTTTGTTTATTTAATGTATTCTTTAGTAACTAATTCCTCCAGGACAGTTTATATCTAGATCTGTTCGGCTTCAGAAGGAGCGTGTTGAGTGAGCATGGAATGGAGTGCACAACACAGAAGATCTAATCTAGCAATGGCATGTGTGCAAGTAAAACTCTGTATTCATGCATTGCCCCGGGGATTTCGCTGGGGCTCTGCCTGGGCACCCACTTCTGCTTCCATGGAATAAATGGCAAATAGGAGTCATGTGTCTGAAAGCAGCACAGAGCTGTCAGATGCTTGTTTTAGCCAGACTTTACTATTTGTATAAACACTGTAAGCACTCTGTTGCAGAGCTTGGAAAACATTTTGCTTTGCCTTCTTTGTTTTGGTTTGGTTTTATTTGCATGCATCACTTTACACATGAAGAGATTGACCCAGTATACCAACCAGATTGCACAAAAAGATTTTTACCAGCAAAATTTGTTTCCTTGTGTCTTTTCTTTTCTGGAACATAAGTTCACCAAAAAACCCCCTATTTGAAACAGTCACTGATTTCTCATAATGAATGTTAAAAAATATAATCGAGGTATCTGCTGGTTTGTGAATGTGGGTTCATGCTTTATTGAAAGTGGATCAGGCTGAAATGTTTATTTTAGACAATGATTCTGAATACTGAGATGTACAAATATTAGTCTTCCATCTGTCTTCAGAACAGGCAAATATTGGGAGATGAACTTGCTCATACTTCCACTGCCACTTGGGTAAAGTATTTTGGACACTGAGGTACAAATTTGCTTTTTGCTGTTGGCTTGTTTATCTGTATAAATTCAGGATAATAAATATAGAGAAAAGATACATTCATTATTGACTTCCTAGAGACTGGCCATCTGATTTATGACTTCAAAGTGTCTCCATTTAATCTGTCAAAACTGATTTTAAACTTCATTTGTCTTCTGTTTTTGGCAGTGCTTTTTACCTTGAATTCAGCTGTTTGACATGCATTGTACCAGAGTCACATTTTAAAAACATTTACAGTATGTTGCAGAAAAAAAAGGTTCAAGTTGGTACATCTGCTTTCAATATTATGCATCTTTCAAAGTGAAAACAATTTGAGAGCTGGCATTGGGAACGTTCTTGTTGTAGCTGTAAGCACAGCATTTAGGTAACTTAGAAGAATAGAGTAATAATTACAGAAAATGAATTGTCACAGAATAACATTCTCCTGTGATTATCACCAATTACAGTTAACAGCTCCAGCGGCCTTGCTGATTAGATGCAGAACATGATTTCCCTAGACTGAAAGATGGGGCGTTTCTCAAAAGATTTTGTTAAAAATTACTTTTAGAGATTGAATTCCTGTGAATGGGGCATGAACAGCCCCCTCAGGCCTGGCACAGCCACCTCGAAGTGCAGGGCGACTCAGCATCTCTGGGGCTGGTAAAACTTCCTGCTCTCCCTTTGCCCCAGCGGAGCAGAGCCTCAGCTTCGGGCTTCTCCCCAGACTCTGTTTCAGGCACTGAGCACCGCTCGTCTCCTGACTCTGAGTGAGTCGGAATAGTGGGAGGAGAGTGCATTCCAGGTGGAGGAGTGGTCCAGCACGATGGAGCTCGGTACCAGGTGAGACCTTCAGCAGTGGTGCAGCTCTGATAGCAGGGCAAGAGAGAAATCTTGGCCAAGTACCCACAGCTCCAGGGTCCCCTAATGTGCCTGTGGCTTTTAATCACAGCTGCATAGGCTCGTTTTTATCAGAACACCCTTCATCAGCCTTTCCCCATCTTGCATGTTTTCACTTTACTGTCACTGTACTAGTTCTTTCCTGCACTAATCTGGATGATTATCAGTGAGGAAATATTGCATGAGTAAAGACTGTATGAGAGGATGAAGTCGCAAAAGAAACACAGGGTGATGGAAGCTGGGTGGATCTGCCAGCGGGGCAGGTAGATCAGAAAGGCCTTAGGAATATTCTGCAGAAAGGCCTGGAAACAGTGAGGGCTGAGGGTTCCAAGTCAGAGGTGAAGCCTATGTTATGAGGACTTCCTGGTAGGGACTGTTGAAAGTAAGAGTGAAAGAAAGGCAAACTGAAGGTGCAGCTGGTGGCAGCTGTGTGTGACAACTTACCATCCATTAAGCAGTGCCAGAGACTGAATTTTTAAAGTGCTGGTAGGCAGACAGTTGTCAGTAGAAGCAGTATGATCATGTTACATTTGGATTTATAATTGAGATTACAAACCAGACTGACTGTGAAGGTGAAGAGGGAGAAGAGACACACAGAGAAAGAACTAAGGTCTTTGAAATTAAGAGAGAAAGGAACAGGATCCATCCTCTGGACAGTTCACTGGAGTAACTTCTCCTGGTGCATCACAGGGTTGGTCGTGATTCCCATGCTTAGAACAGAATAACCTGGTGTTGGTGTGTGCAGCCGCCAGTTCAGAGGAGCCTGCTGGGGCTGACACTGCTGGTCTGCATTCACCTCGGACCTGCATGGTGTGGTGTTGGGGGATTCTTGCCTGTATTCTCATCAATGCAAGGAAAGATTTAAGCAGTTTCATTTGTTTCTCTGTGTGTCTGATGCTGAGCCTAGGGTTTTTGTTCTTTCAGTTATGCTCTGTAGCTTGGAATGCTTAACAGAGCCAGGCACAGGCAGTGCATAGGGATGAGAGTGCTAGAATAGAAAAAATAAACAGTGAAAACCCACAACTGAACTACCAGATGCTGGGGTTTGTTGAGACTTTTTTTACAGGAGCACAAGGACTCTGACTGGGATCATTATCCCCACCAGCCACTTGTCAGTGTAAGTCCCTCTTTCTCTTCCACCTCTCCCCCATTTATCTCCATTCCTCCCTATAAAATGTCCCACTAACTGTGACTGAAATAACTGATTAGCTACTCTTTCCATAGAAGAGAGGATGGCCAGTGCCCATCCAGGCAGAGTTGTGCAGGCCACCATGTCACCTTTGGAGACATTGCTATGGTGCAGAGCTTGCCTTAGGCTGTAGAGAAGCAGATCACTGCACAGTAGGCTGTCTAGGCAGAACTTGCTTTCCTTCTTTACTGAAAGCACTGAGGGGGAGGTGTGAGAGGTTCCCTGTTGCAGGGGCAGACCGTGGGGGTCCGTGTGTGTGTGTGATCTCTCCCTGCCTCTTCTCATGGTCCCTTCCCTACTTTCTGTCCTGCCAGCTGTTAATTAACTGCTGGTCTTCAGTACCAGGCCTGAGCCCAGCCCCACAATTCTCTCCTGCACTTTGAGAGGTTTGACATGCTGTGCTTGGCCCATGATGCAAACAAAAGATGTAGAGACCTTTAGCTACAATTGGTGCCAAGGTCACTGCTGCTGTGCTGAGTGGCACTGCCTCATCGTTCCTTTGTGCTCTGCTGCCTGCATCTGTCAGTCTCTTAGGTGGTCAACTTTCTGAGGCAGAAGCCACATTTCTGATTGGTCCTGTGCAGAGTAAATTGCAATGGCATTATAATCCTTTGTGCTTTGACAATATTGATGAATAAATAACAGGATATGCTGTAGAAAGTTCTCACTGAATGTACAAAGAATAGTCCCCTCTCTGGTGCCGAGGGGAAGGAGGGCACAAGGTTCCCTCACACCTCTGCTATGTCATGCCTGTGTACTTTGGATGAAAACTACCTGCATCTCAGAAGCAAAAGCTGGGCATAGGTCCTTTGACATGACTGCACTTCAGTCAGGTGAGGGTGAGGAGAGAGGCCATGGATGATCCTGAGCAGACCACAGTAATTCCAGTGCTCTGGCCTTTGCAGGATGGATGCTGTGCAGCAGAGAGGGAAGAGATGTCAATGGCTTTAAAGGGAAAACAAACCTGGAACAGGTGTTACACGTGCCTGACAGTGACTGCAGTGCATAGCAGTCATCAAGGGTCTGAGTCCAGAACGAAAGTCAAGAGAGATTCCCACCAAAGCCAGTAATTGTTTCTTTTTTAGCTTGTTTATTTTCTATGCAGTTAGCAAAACGTGACTCTTCATTATGGGTGGTGTAACCAGTCATTAGCTGTATACACATGGCTGGGGTTCAGTTTCACAGAAACAGGATACTTTGCTTTTCCACACTGACTGAGAAGAGGAAAATGCACTGACGTACTGGGCATGTAGGCTTGAGCTTTGGGGAGCCACTCTTGCTTGTGTGGGACTGGTCTCTGCAGCACACGAGCTGGTTCAGTAGAGCTTAGTGCTTTCTAAGCATCTCCTGTGTAAATTCCCGTGGCTGGCAGTGCAGCACCGGGGCTGGCCTGTGAACTACTCTTAGAGCAGTTGTCCCAGCCTAGCCCAGGCTGATACAGCCACTGGAGACAGGTTTGGATCCTCTCTTCAGTGCCAGGACTTGGGAGCAAGTCCCACCAGCTTAGACATCCCTGCAGCATGCTCTGAGGAGCCCCAGCTTGGCTGTTGCTCGTGTCTTCTTTCCTTGATTTGCTTTCTGGAAAACTACTGCTAACGATTTGCAGTGCAAATAATGCATGAGACTTGCTTCTGTTGTATCACAAGGAGTGCTTTTGGAGCTGTGCTGTTCTCATGTTTTCCCTCTTGCTGACTTGCTGACAATGAGATGGAAAAAATTCTTGGTTTTCTCTTTTTGGGAACTTCCAGAGGTTGCATTCCTCCCCCTTAATCTCAGCTAATTTCTTAGTCAGCGTGCTCAGGATCCCATGGATTCCTGCCAGGTAAGTAGGGATTTTTGTGAGCTGTAGTCTGTTCAGTCGGCAATCATTTTAGCTGTAAAAGGCCATGGCTTAGCATGGGGCTCAGATGACACACACATTCAGCTTCCAGCTCTTTTATTTTTTAAATGGCTTTAGTTACTCCCTCTCTGCTTTTTTTTGCAACCCAGCCATAGGGTTTAGATCTATTCTGTAAAACTAGTGCTAAACCAAACAAGGCAAACCTAAGAAAGGCCTAATTAAAGTAACAGAAATCTCACACTCACTGCTGGAGCTCTTTTTGCCTGTAAACAAAAAATTCAAATGGCTGTTCCCCCCCAGTTTCATAAGTGGTTACTGAGCTTCTGCAGTTGCTACATTCCTTAAAAAGTTGTTATTTCTTTTTTGGTCACACACTAGGGGACTCCATTGTTTTCAGTGGTGCCTATTGAGTTAGACCCATCGACAGCAGAACTCATTCTGGGTCATTAACTTTGGAGGCACAGTAGTATAATTTGGTGACTTTATTCTGTTTCTTAGCAGACACTTGTATTAAAGTCATGCACACACAAAACCAGAATAACCATCCTCCTCCCTTCCTGCAAACTCTGAGAGTCTTAAAGGACCTCTTAAAGACCATTTAAAGGACTGGTTAAGGACCATCAGACTTTGTAGAGTTGTGTTTAGGCACATACGAGGGACAAGTAGCAAAACAATGCTGCTGTCTTATGTTACTGATTCTAGTGCTGTGCTGTTCTAGTGTTGACAATTTAACAAGGTTTCTTGGAAAAACTGGCTGTGTTTAAGAGAAGATTCGCACAAACAATTCGTGATCTGGAGAATATACTGTAGTGTGAGAAAATGAAGAAAGCAGACAGTTAACCAATGAACAAAGGTAGGAGCCAAGCCTGAAGTTATCTACAGAGGGCGACCAGGTATGTCGCGTTTTCCCCCAGCACACGAAGTCACAGTGCGAGACCCAGTGCCTGAACTTAAAGTCAAACAAGTTGAAGCTATATAAAATTCATGCTGAGAACCATGGAACAAACTGCTACAGAAGCAATTCTCCATCATTTAAAGATTCCACTTTTGAGATTTGATGTCTTGCTAAAAGATGCACTCAAGATCCAACAGTGCGTGGTTGAGCTAGATGGAGATATCCCAGAGGAAATAAAATGCACCAGGCACACTGGCATTCTTTCTGGGCTCAGTGTGTAAACTGTGTGCTCTTTGGAAGTTTCACTCTATTCCTGTGCTATGCCTGCTATTCACAAACTCGGTCACTTCACCCTCGAGGTCTGTTTCGCTCTTAGAAATAGTTCTTATACAACATTTGGTGCTGACATTTAGGGAACCTCGCACACCTTTTGGCCACACTTTGTGTGCAGTGAACATTTTCATTGCCATAGCTTTTAATCTGCCTTTTTTTTCCCAGCACCAAACTCACATTAAAATGCACATGATCAGGGTTAGCAGTGTGTTAAGGTGATGGGAAAGAGGAAAGGAACGGTCTGCCCAGACTCGTAACAAGCTAAACTTCCTCTGTCTGAGATCCTCAAATCTAGTCTGAATAGAAGATTGTTCTGTCCATGGCTCTCTGCTCACTTTGGTTAGTCAACAATATTTACTGAGTTATTGGCTGAACTCTTTGTATCTCTAATTGAGCACTGGAAGCTGTTACTAAAATGCAGATGTCAGAATTCAGTGTGCATCTTTAGATACTCAGTTCTGGAAGACTTCCTAACTCTGATCTTGCATTTTCTAGTTTTGTGGTGCTGTTCATTTCACTGCCTGTGGCAGAGACTCCTGACTGACAACCAGGCAAGAACAGAACTGAGCTCAAAGACAATATGATTAATGAATGACTCTCAGTTCCATGGGATGGATTGGATCAGCATATTAGAATGATTTCATGCCTTTCGCATATTCTTGATGGCAGGGATGGTCAGCAGAAAAAGTGCTGTAGATCTGAAGAGGCAGCCCTAATTAGAGTTTTGAGACTTCTCTAACACCAGCCCTGGATGTTGTACAAGTATGTGCACTTTCCTGAGAGTTTTTGTTTAGTATTTTATGCTGCTAAGTTGTATTTTGGCATGAGGGGACCTTGGTGGAGGCAACCTTTATCTCTGCATGTGTGCATTCAGTAAGTTCTATTCTGAGCTTTCTAGGCATTTTTCAGAGGGTGGTTTGTTGCAACAGTAAAAACCAACAGGAAAACTGGATCGTGCCAAAGGTTCATTAATCTCATTATTCTCTGTCTTACCCAAGAAAAAAGATAAACTAAACCAGGTAAGATTTAACTGCTGGATCTGCCTGCCATTTTGCTATTGGCTCACAGTGAAGGAAGTTGTACCTGCTACCAGCTGCAAAGAACCAAATCTGATAGTGAAACGTGTGGAGAAAAAAGGGGTACGAAATACAGAAAAAGGACTGCTGGAGACAGTTCAGAAGAGAGACAGAGGGAAGAGATCAGAGCTTTGGAAAACAGGATTTATGAGAAAAAAACCTGAATAATGAGAGCTGTGTAACACTGGCAAGAGACGACTGAGTGGAGACAGCCTGCAAAAACATAAAAGGTTGCTATGGAGGGCAAAAGAACAGACTCCTCTCCATGTCTAGTTTGGACAGGACAGTATGTAACAGAGTAAGTTGTGCTAAGGGGCCTTTAAGCTAGACATAAAGAAAAAAAATCCTAAGTCAAGTGAAATGACTGAATAGTTTGCTGGAAATGCTGGGGGATTGCTGGAGCCTGTGAAGTAGATTGGTCAAACACCCCCTTGAGTTTGTGAGGCTAGATTATGCTGTAGGGACCCAGGACAGAGTAAATCATGTTCTGAAGACTCTCTCAGCCCTGTTTTTCATGATTGCATAATGTGTTTGTCAGAGCAAAGGGCTTCTCACGGTTACAGTGACTCTTCTGTATCTGTTTCTTCACTCGAATATCCAGCTTCACGTAATCCCTGAGATACCTTGTTCACAGGGCTTGTGTGGAAAGTGCAGACGGAATTTACAGAAGGCAGCATTGCTAAATAAAAACAGAGAGTACTCCACATACCTCCTAATCCATAGCAACTGCCCACTGTCATCACTGGAAGATTCACAGAGGCCTTCTAGCAGGAGCTCAACTTCTCGTTGTTTATTCAGTGTTCATGTAAGACAGCACCATTCAGTGAGAATGTTTTCCCTTTTTATAGCGTTCTGTGTACTCTTTCATTTTTCTTCATCCTCATATCTCTGGTTTTCTTCTTCCCTGTGCCTTCACCTCTTCACAGCAGATTCCACAATAGCCTTGTTCTAAACCTGTTCCACAGTCTGCCAAAAAACCCCAGAACAGAACAGGTGGTGGTGGGGGTGCCTTGGTTATCCCCAGAATCTGACATTCGGAAGAGATGCACACAGTCAAGATGTTCAGTCCTCCCAGCTGTGGTCTGAAGCTGCCCCATTTTGGACAGACACCTGAACCAGTTACATTTAAGTCATAGAGTAGAAGGTTTTTTTCTGTGTTAACATGTCAAGTAGATATTTATGGCACCAAGAACTCACATGTTTGACACTGTCCTTGAGCAGACTGTGCTTAGTGGTGATACATTAAGTTGTATGTTTAGCAGGCACTGCATATGTCTGCAGCCCTAAAACTGCACTCAGAGGAGAGTCTGCAAGAGGCCCATTCACTGGCACTGAGTGCAGAAGGGTAAATTCAATTTGAGTAGAATTAGTCCCAAGCATAGTTCTGATAAAATACAAAATGACATTGCAAATCACTTGATGTTAAATATATTTCAAATCAAGCCATGAAATAATGCCAAAATCCTGGCAGAAAGAAATGTCAAACAATGAAAACAGCAAATGAAAAGTAGCAGGGGTAGGCTGTTGCTCTTTTCAGCATATGTTGTGGAAACTGTTTGTTTGTCTTGAATTTTCTTCCTGGCAGTGTTAATTCTAAGCTGCAAAGAAGCCATTACTGTATTAAGTATCAAGTGTTAAATGATCAAGGAGATGGTGTAGGTGAAACATTTGCCTCTATGTGGTAGCAATTTGAGTTTTCATTGTAAAAGGTTATTTTACATAAAAGCACAAAGATGCTGATAGGGGATGTAGGTTACTTATTAACTGTGAGTGGTCTGCAGTGACTCTGGATAGAGGTTGTGTGTGTGAGGGTATCTCCTTTTTGGTAAGAGCACGCAGCAGCCAATGCAAGTGTATTAGGAGAATGTGTAGTCTTCAGCAACCAAATGCATTTTTGCTGTAGCTTTTCATCCCTGATATATAAAGAACCAGAAAAAAATGTGTGGAAGAAGCTCTTGCAGCAAGTGAGCTTGAAGCAAAGATAGCAATGGAGAGGGAGACTCATGAGGCCTCTCGGGCAAGGAGCTTAATTCACACTTCTTGGCAGACTGGCAAATGGAAGACAACCCATAGCTGGCAGTGATGTGCAGGTTTACTGACTCCCCTCCATCATATTTCCTGTACATGCTGGAGCATTCCTATCACATAGCAACATGGGAAGTTCTTTCTAGACTCTAGTGCATTTTAGTTCCTATTATGACTCATTTTATGTCTCTTTTGCCTATGAGTAGACTGGTTTCCAAATGCATGCATCAGAATTACGTCCACAAGACTAGATGTTGTGCATCTACATCCCACCAGACCTTTCCTTCCACCCAGCTTGCATTGAAAAGAACAAAATGCTTTCTAGTTACCAGTTTCCTCTATTTCTCAATTTTCTGTGTAACCCCAGGTGATCTGTAGTGATTCTGTCTTTGTGGCTCTTACTGACTTAGTGAAACTTTAGGCACCTAAAACTTGGAGCCCAACATCCTGATGGAAATATTTTTTGTTGTGTTGGTTT